>JALLPI010000525.1:0-18281 GCA_036939935.1 Cyclotella atomus | reverse complement strand
GTTGTTGTTGTTGTTGTTGTTGTTGTTGTTGTTGTTGTTGTTGTTGTTGTTGTTGGGCCTCCTCTTTGGACGTTTCATGTGTTTGTTCTTCTCCAACTCCCAGCAGTAGTCCTTGCAAGGCTTTCCATGCACATTGTTGCAGATTGGGCATTTCTCATTGTCAGGGTTTGTCCCCATTGCAGTCAAGCGCTTTTGCTCATCCTCCTTCGGTGCTGCTGCTGCCTTTCTGCCCATTGCTTTGATCGCATCCACCAACTGTTTGTTTGTTTGTTGCTGTCAAAGTTGCCAATGTGTTGTTGAGTACTTTGATCTGGTCCATGGCCATCTTCAACCTGTCATGACCTCGCTCATAGTATCAGTTGCCCCCTTGAACGATGTAGCATCTGCTGGATTTGTTCATTTCCAACCATGGCATCACGTCAAATAGTATCAAGCAGTTCATTGACATCTGTGCCCACCACAATATTGATTGTCTACATTCGTCGTGGGGTGGGGTCTTCAAACATCTCAATCCCCTCATATTCTTCCTTGAAATATGCTTTCGTTGCCTCCCATGTTTTCTTGGCTTCAGGTTTCATCTCCCATGCACGGAGGAATCTCTCGTTGAACAGTCCGCTGTCAATCATTTGGCTGACCGCCCATTCAAGTAGTTGGTCTCTTAACTCTTTCTTTTGTTTGGAGGTGAGTTTTGCTACATTTGCACGTAGGTGGGTGAGGAATTGATGGATGATTACATTTGCAAATCCGGATCGTGTTTTGCGGAGTGCTGCAATCCATGTTGGATCCATGCACGGGATGAATTCCCTGCGAAGATGTTCCTGCACTCGGAGGTACTTTTGGAAGTCTTGTTGGCGTTGTTTGTGCTCCGCTTCCATTCGTTTGATGATATATTCATCCTCCTCCCCGGTGATTTCCATGTTGTAGGGTCCCGGATCGGTTGGTTCGATGTATTCCCATTCTTCATCTTCTATCTCGAGCTGATATTCAGCTTCAGAGATTACGCAGGCAAGGTGGCCAAGTTCTCCACCCCATTTAAACAAGCCTGTTGCAATGAGGGTTGCAATTGCTGACGCCTCTTCTTCCCATTAATCCACGTCATGATGATTTGGCTTACAGCCAATGACTTTGGTGAGATGATGGCTTTTTAGCTCTTCGAGTACGATGTTTTTGGTTGTAGACTCTTTTTGTTCATTAAAGAGATAGCTGAATGCTAAACATAGCGCCTAATAAACTTAATGTTGATCAGTTCAGCTATTTTATGAGTTGGTTAATGTTGCATCTTGGTGTGAGGTGCGCCAAATATTTGTTGGTGTTTGTGCGTTACTCTCTGGCTCAAAGGTATCAAAAGGATACATCTTACAGGCAATTACTGCCAGTATGATATATGTAACACAAACACAACAACCAACCGTCGGATCAAATTGATATGGAATCGAACAAGTTTATGCCACAAATTTAGGAGTAAAAAACTCAGCCCAAATAGAGTGATGATTTGAGTGCACAATTACGCTGCTATGTTTGTAAGATACGTAGCTCTAAAACTAGTTGATATTCAATCTTCAAACTTTTGCATTAGCTTATAGATTGTATTAACTAATATTAGATTATGTTATTGCGATGGTTTATTGTTGCATTGATCCTGTTCTGCCATCGATTGTTCCGTTGATCGTTTCATTGAAAAAGTTGGCCGTTTCTACCTTGCGTGCATTTTGGATTTATAGCGCGTAAATGTGAGTATATTTTAGATGCGACAGGTAGGAATTTTTGCGTGGAAGTTAATAGCTTGATTCTTGTTAAGTGTTGAGAAGCAATATAGATGTTGAGGTGCCAGGATGATAGCCAAAAGGCTAGGATGTTATGAAATGTAGATACTGAGCTCTTGATTGAACTGAGAACTGATTTCTTTGTGATTTGAATTGTGATAGAGTGAACAGATCTAACAGAATGCCAAGAAGGAGAAAAGATCCCAGTTGAATTTGGATTTACAATGTTCATCTGATCCTTCTGTTCGTCTTCATTTTTGAGCTTTTTAAAATTTAATTTCTTTTGAAGGATCACCTAGTGTTGATGATTTCTCCATCCTCTTGAGCTTGGATATTGATAGAAATAACATAATTAATATAACACACCCACTCACAAAAACTATGGCATTATATATTTGTCAGCATCAGCAGTTTGTCATTTTTGTTGTTCACAAAAACCAGGACCAAGACAACAGTGCACAACACCAACTTTGAATGGAAATCTAAAACAATCATCATCACCAATCTATTAGTACTTAGCACTTCTAAATGAAATCTCTTGTACACTTTCAACATTCACCTTTTTCATACGATATTGCCCAGTATCCATTCATCACTTTTTCCATTTGAGACAATACCATATTGCCCAGTAGCAAAATGAGGACTATAATTCATCATCAATCTCTTGTTGAAAATACGAACTGAAACATTCTACATAACAACAAACTGGACCAATCATTCAAACTTTGTACCTGCTGGATTTCCCACCATAGTGGATCACTCGTAAAATCATCAACTATCACCGACCGATCGGACGCATCCTCGATGGTTTCGGCCACCGGTTGCAAGTTAAGAATTGCTTGAATTGGTCATGCGAAGCCGCCTGTAGATAGAGAGGCTTCTATTTATTCATGAAGGTGTTATCTGCAATTAGTATGGCAGATATAACACGTAGAATCGACGATTTGGTCATAAAAGACTGATTAATCTAAAACCCAACCCCCAAAGTTGGCACCAATTTGACTGTGGTGCCATAGGAACTGGTATGAATTAAGAGGGATAAACAACAACCCTGTAGCTTAGATTGGCATCAATATCTGGAGGTTGGGTTTTAGATCGATCAGTCTTATAACAGCATTCAGAGCCGTATACTAGTGATTGTCAAGAATAATCGTAATGTATGTATGCTATTAATGATACTTGCGCGAAGGTTTGGCCGAATTCGTCCACAAGACCGAGCTATGGCATTAGATTGGACGACCACTTTCGCATGCATTTCCTGTGATTTTTTCGGGAAAGGTAAGAGTATGCAGGCACCACTTTTTGTGCAATTTTGGTGCCATGCACGAGCTTTATGACAGAGAATATGCCGTCATCACACTAGAATTCACCGCTTGAAAGTAGAGGGGTGTGGCGCGTATGATTGCATATCTATCTCGGCAGCACTGACAGATAATGTGCAAAGATCAACACGACACCACATGGATTGATCTTTACGGCTCAGCATACTAGATTGACTCACAACCCTGTCACTATCAACAACTACCAGTTCACTTATCTTAAACGACATGAGAAATATTTGACTGAAAGATGACAATGATGATCAGACTTGAAGAAGTTATTATGTCGACATTGGAAGTCAATGACATAAAATGAGTATCTTTATGTTGTCAGACAAATAATAATATATGCTCCAGAACTGAAAAGTGGTTCACTTAAACTACTCATTCACCGGCCTTAATTATGGAAGCCCTCAATGATTAAGAACCGACAAAGAGTTCTATCCAAGTATCATCAAAACTCAATCCTAGGCTAATTTTCATTTTGAAACAATCAAACTAATCAAGAGATGTAGCTACGCTAATGTGAGCTGAAATATTAAATGTTACCAACGACATAATACTGTGACCAAACTGGAGCATTCAAAAGATCAACCTTGATACCATGTTAAATAAGCTGTTTTCTGCCTGAAGAGGCCAGTTCCCAGTACATTAGTGTCACTATGTATGTATCATTCTTCCAGTGTGTTCACATTCAAATGCTTCTACTCAACTATCATCTTTTGCTTTTGTGACCGAAGGTTTCGGCTCAAAACACCCATCAAATGTTGAATCAGTGAGTATTGTACTTTTCTTGTAGGCAATGCACGAAACCAGACTTGTTGGATGAAGAGTATATTTAACTTTACTGATACAATCTAAAAGCTAACTCTGCCACATAATGATCGCTTTCTAACCCATTTCTATAATGAGCTCCCTAAGAAAGTCTCGGCAATAATGCGCAATTATTGCTCTCAACTTCAATCGGCAGAGCATCCCAAACTCTAATTCCAGAAGCTAAAACTCCACACCTTATTCGAAGTATTGAAATCTCGAATCAACGACGTATGCGCATCGACTCTCGATGTCGTTGTCATCGACACAAAGGATTGCCTTGACTCGTCAATCTTGCTATAGAGGATGTTGAATAACGATTCGTCTTGTGGGTGCGTCATGGGTTCGATGGAGGAGGCGTGTTGAGGCTCTGCGATGCACTCTCTTTTCATAATGGATGAGCGAGTATGCTTTGCTTGTGTGAGGAAGCCGGTGATAATTGAATATAAGTAGCAAGGTTTATGAAAGTAAAGAGTGAAGAGGCGAACGCAATACGTAGATGGATAAGGGCTGGTTCGTTTTTCATTCGTCGTTTCGCTCGATGTGTTGCTTGTGGTTGTGATGGGTGATGGCACGCAAGATCGGAATCGATGTGTGTGTTGAATTGCCCCGGCGGGCGGGGGCTGTTGTAGTCACGGGTTAATCACAGATACGTCCAATGAAAATCTACAGGGATAGACACAATGACCAATGACCGTTCTGTTTTGGGCGGAAGACAAAGCCCTGAATGCGCCCGCGGGCAGGTCAGAACAATCCAACGCCTACAACCTACAACGCACAACGCCGTTATTGGTGTTGTTGTAGCTGTAGAGGTTCTTGTGTTGGTTTTGAGCAATGAATCATCGATATACGCTAGGGAACAGTTCAGGCGGCATCTCTCGCGAAAGCCGAGGTCTGAGGAACAGAAGACAGAGCGATTTATCATGGGGCAATAATGGGTGCTACGAAAACAGAAGATCGACATCATCCCAAGAGTCTGATTATGAATGCAGGTCGACTTCGTATTCTACTGATATAACCAGAGATGATTGTGCGCCGCAGTTTGCTTCGAATTCTAGATCTGTTCGACACAGGTCCAAAGAGGCAACGACACGCAAACAACAAAGAGTGGCTCGTTCAATTTCCGTAGCAATCACAACAGCTATACTCTTGTATTTATGCTACTGGACTATTGAAACTGGGGTTGTCTTGGTTCGCTCTTCCCTTTCATCCTTTACCAATGGCAAAGTCGAAGACGAACCACTGCCTCCTCCATCAACTGACACTGTGAGAGAAAAACCCATCACAACCAAGAGCGAAGACAGAGGCCTCCGTGGCATTCCAGATCGTATGGGGGGCCACAGTGCTGCTAATAAACATCACACGAAAGAAAAAGACAGGGAACAAACAACTGGAATGAACTTAGGTCAAAATCTTGGCAAAGATGCAACGCTAGACTTCTTCTACGCTGGAAAATTTATACATAAAGATGACGGAACACAATTTGGAAGTGCTTCAGTCACTGCCTATTCATATGCGACTCTACCTCTCTCAGATTGCAATCCCTTTGTGTTGAGCGTTTGGATATATCTATCACCCGAATCAGAAAGAAGAGTGGCAGCTGAAGGCAGTGATAACGACAAGCCGCCAAGAGTTATATTGTCAACAAAAACTCGTCAATTCGACGGATGTATATCGGAATTATTTGATGGATCAACTTCGGATTCTTCCAAAAGTAGAGGTATGGTTTTATATGCTCAGCCTCATTTCGGAGACAGAACTGGTGACGAGCAGACAGCTTACAAAATAATGGTTGATTATGCAGTTGCCAATGAGATGAGGTGTAGAACATTGGTCAGTGACAAAACAACACTGATTCGAGAAGGTGAATGGCACCATGGTGAGATTTACAGTTCATTTGCATAAATTTCAATTACTTATGCGCAAATAGCATGATCTCAACCGAACACCTTCTTTCATTGTCAGTTGTATTATTTGTCTCACGTGTTTCGGTGGGAGAACTCTCAGCAAATCAAGGCGTAGAGCGAATGAGCTTGTACATTGATGGAGATCTGGTTGTCAAAGACGAGCGTATTTCAAATCGGCTCTGCAGCAATGCACATGAGCCTAAAATTGCAGTAGGTCGGTACGAATCACCCAACTCAAACAACAAGGCGAACAGCGAAGAAAGTCGCTTTTGTCTCGATGGTCGAATAGGAATGCTTGCATACTGGGAGACAGGAGGCCCAGAAGTATTCACAAAACAATCTGATCGGATGCAGGTTCACACAATTCGGGACGAAGAGCACGTAGTTCGTGCAATTAATAGAGCAAGATTTGACATGAGATCAATTAAAGATTTACCACATCAGGGTCTCTCGGTGAAAGAACCAGATATGCTCTATACGTTTGACGAGCAAGGTGACATCCGCAATCACACCAAGTTGTTGATGGCGGCTGATATTCGAGAAGTCATGTCCGGATTACACAACGGGAAAACAGAAATATTGTCACCATTTATGAAAGCAGCATTTGAGTTTGAGCTCGATGAGCAACCATTTGTCCCGCTTGGAGGTAATCGTTTTGCAGAATATAGAGATGGAATGTTTATTCCTCCCGAACCATCTCCAATAGAGCTTCGCCAGCAGGATGAGCTTGCACGGGCTCGTAGTCTACGTATTAAGGAGGCTATGATTCACTTGTGGAGCGGATACAAAAAGTATGCTTGGGGCAGGGACGAACTCCTCCCGCTATCTCAGGTATAGTCAAATTGTAAATCGTTTATACATTGCATTGCATCGTGTTTACAATGGTCCTGCTATCTCAGGGAGGACAAGACAATTGGGGAGGAACGGGTACAACTCTAGTGGACTCTCTAAGGTGAACACCTGCTGTTAGTCGTTTACCCTATTTCACCATTTACAGAAACCTTATTAGCTAACTCTTTTGCAACTTAGTACACTTTGGCTCATGGGAATGAAGGATGAATTTTGGGAGGCTCGGAATTGGATCAAGGACTTAAATTTCAACAATGTTAGCAAGGCCGTCTCAGTGTTCGAAACAACCATACGCACTTTGGGCGCATTGATTTCGTCGTTTGATTTAAGTGGGGATAAATTATTTCTTAACAAAGCAGACGATCTAGGGACCAGACTAATGAAAGCATTTAATAGTCCAAGTGGCGTCCCGTATGGTGAAGTGGAACTGTCTGACGGTGGCAGAGCCTTTAACACAGACTGGCATCCGTCGTCAGCAGCATTGGCAGAAATTGGGTAAGTTAATGCTCTGATCTACTCCTGTAAATTTATTCAACTTCTGATCTGTAGATAACAGCACACTGCAGGTAGAGTTTCGATATTTGGCACACGCCACTGGTAAGTAAAGGTATCAACTGTCGTCAGCTTGAGGAAATACTCGAATGCGCCCTAAACAAGAATCCTTGTAGGTAAAACTGAATACGCCACAGCATCCATGAGAGCACTTGACGAGCTATTGAAGCTTCAAACTGAAAGTGGCTTATATCCTACACTGATTCACAACTTAAAAAGTTCCCTTAGTTTTGCAAACAATGACATTTCTATTGGGGCAATGGGAGATTCTTTCTACGAGTATCTTCTCAAGATTTGGCTTCAAGTAAGTATTATCATTGCCATCTACTATGCTTATCCCATTTGAATTATACTACCGAAAGCCTCGCTTGCACCTTTGTTCAATAACTAAAGGGAGGGAAACAAGAAACATTCTATCGTAATATGTACGACAAAGCTGTCGAAGGAATTATGCAGAAGCTCGTCTGTAGACGAAATGGTTTGACTTACGTTGCAGGTAAGGCAACATCAGATGGACAGTATTTTGGACTTAAGCTACTCTGTCGTTCTCAAATCCACTTTAACTTACCACAGAACTTAAAGACGGAAAATTGGACCACAAAATGGATCACTTGTCTTGTTTTCTTGGAGGTATGATATTTACCCAACTTCTCCTTAGATTTCAATGAAATGGCGATTACTAACCAGGACTCACGCACATTTTTTTTGTGAAACCAGGGAACTTGGCACTTGGTGCATTCACACATCCCGATGGATTGGATTCAGAGCAGGCACAGAAGCAACTGATAACAGGCAAACAGCTGGCTTACACATGCTATCAGATGTAAGTCGAACCAGCCACCTTAATCTATTGCCGCAGCAATCTCATGTTACATCTATCAAATTTTGTTCAGGTACGCTCGTAGCAATCATGGCCTCCCTCCTGAGTATGTCAAGTTTGGTGGCACCAAAGATGACTTTACAGCAGCCACAGATGCACCATACTATATTCTGCGGCCAGAGACAACCGAAACACTTTTCATTCTGCATCACCTTACTAAAGATAATGTATACAGGGAATGGTCGTGGGAAATATTCCGAGCCATTGACAAATCCTGTCGCACCGAAGCTGGCTATGCTGCGCTTAGAAATGTTAACACTGCTAAGGCTCCGCAGCAAAACAATAGAATGGAATCATTCTTTCCAGCCGAGACTCTGAAATATCTTTACTTGATACAAGACAACAGCCAGATTGATTTGTTGAATACGGTAAAGTATATTTGGATGCAACATCTTTTTTACATTGCTTCTAGTAATACTCACAGTTACTTTGCATCCATAATATCTTCAGCACGTGTTCAACACAGAAGCACATCCACTGCGGCAGCTTGACAAAATCCCCTTCAAAGCTGAGCGATAAAAATAAATTTATAAAGTCAGAGGTAACTAGTAATAAATTCATAATGATGTACCATTGCTAGCTTCAGTTTCGATCCTCCCTCCACTTCCTTCTCCTCCACCTCCCCTCCAACCAACCATGTCATTCAAACCTCTCCTAGTGATCACAGGGACCGCAGGTGAGGATCTTAGATGATAATTTTTAGATTCATCGCCACTTATTCATACTGACTCGTCATGGTCAATATTTTTCATCATTCAAGTTGTAGGTGGCGCAGTGGAATTCAATTATGGCACCACATCCGATGCACAATCTGACAGAATCACTGCTGTGACGCCAGCCATCCTACTTGGTACTGGATTCTGGGCTCTCATGCAAGGATTTACTGTAGGCCAGGTACGATGAGCTCTGGATTTTCTATGCCACTTTGCACATTCCATTTCCCAACTCACTTTATTTCTATAGGCACGCACCAAGTACGCAGAGCTTGCTCGCAAAGATGGAGAGAAAGATGTCGACGAGCGCTATCTGTTGCCTAATTTGTATGCACAGGGTACCAGCAAGCACGCAAAGGCTTTCAATTGTGTGCAACGTAGTCATCAGCATATCTTTGAGACATACACCCAGGCTGTACTTGGTGGTCTTGCTGGTATGATTAGCTTCCCGATTTGCACGGCGATTTCTTCAGCCATGTATGCTATTGGTCAGTATAACTTGTTATTTTATCGCAGAACGTGGTGCTTTCTAATAACTGGATTATTTCTTTACACAAATAGGACGTGTGCAGCTTTCCAAGGGGTATGCAGCCGCGGAAGGAGATCCAAAGAAACGTTATGAGGCTCGCTTCGCCAAATGGATGTGGTATGGCTTTCTTGGAAATGTATTTCTAGGCATTGGTTCATGTGGGCTTATCATGGCTGGAAAGAAGAAGGTTTGAGTGCATTTTCCTAGCCAAAGCCAACAACAAACGAAATAAAGTCAGCCGAAGTTTTGCTTTGCCCAGATGATTTATTGACAGGAGGTGGCATTGGATCGAGTGCTTTTAAACTGAGGAATTATTCATCATCATTATTGTAACAAATGCATTAGATTTTGAAAGCACCTTCTGATAGTGCCTGTCACGTCTGTATTCAGCTTGGATCTACTGTAGCACCTATTTATCAATTGCCCCCAAATCACTGTAAATAACTCAAACTGCCATTTCTACGGAGGAAGAGGAATTGGATCATGCACCTACAAGAATATTGAGAGATGAGCAATGTGCAATCAACAAAATGGAATTTGCACCAATGCATATTATACTCACAGCTTGAGCAATGTCACACCATCCCAATGCAGCTTTAAGCCCCACCTTATCGTGTCCTCCGTCATTAACTGATCTTCTAACCTTGTCAACGTCATGCTCATGTTGCCAATTATAAACTTCTGTAAATGTCTCTACCACTTTTAACGAACGTGTTGCGTCACCATCAGATTTTTTTGCAACATGTGATGTGGATGGGGCGAGTGCCAACCCTTTCACCCCCTCAGGCAGGGCAGATACAGTCAATTTGCTGCTTCCCGCAGTCCGTGGAACATCATCATCTGCAACGCATAGAAGCCCACGTCCGCGAAATTGAGCTGCCATGATCTTCACGCCAGAGGCATCGACATCAGTCGATTCACTTTTGAGATCGGTGGGATGAAAGTACCTCGCGGTATGAGCCGTCATATCTTCATTTATGGAGCATGGCAGTATGTGGCATATGTTTCCTATCGTTGTTGCCATGATTGAGATTGTATTAGTAGAGCGAGCCCAGGTCTAAGGTAACAATGATGACGGAATGAAGGCGGGGTGGGGCGGGAAGGCGACCTAACAGCAGGAAACATGAAATGTCCGTTCGAGTAAAATCATAAGTAATTTGAGAAAGATTTTTTCTCTATTCTTTTTCAACGGATCAAACTGTACTTAAGTACTACTTTACTACGTTACGTAAAATTTGGTTCGATCTAATGAGATGAGATTGGCATGAAGTCTAACGCAAGTCTAACCAAAATCTAACAACAACTCTTCCAACTCACGCATTGACAATAAAGCCGCTTGAATCTACCGACATCAGTGAACCACCCGCAGCTCGTAGTACCATCCTCACTCATCAGTGGCTCACCCAACCAATCCTATCGGCTGCTACACGGCGCGTCGTCCGCCATCGAGCAGTTTATCTTCGCGGCAGCGGCCCATCCAACGAGGCTTCTACACGTATGGCAATTCATCGATGAACCATGAACCCCGCGTGGCGGTTGATAGCCAAGCTTGGTCTCCTTCATCGAGCAGCACCACCATTTCCCAATCGCAGCAGCACCGCCGTCGTTGGAACTTAGAACACCGAACACCGGAGGTGTCTGCCACCACAAACCATGTCAAAATCTGCATGTAATCAGATGAAAGATGAGGTGGATGCATTTTACTCCGCCTGCCTTCACCTTATCTGGACTATTCCTCTCATCTCGTCTCGATTGATCTGCTACTGCTAGAACTACTTGAAGAATAGCAGCATACACCCACAGCAGTCCATAGACAGCGAATCGTCTGAAAACTGAAAAGGAAAGGACGATGGCGGCGATGAGGGCATATCTCTGATTAGACAAGTCATTTGCAGACCAGCGGAACATGAACACACAACAACCAACCGACACAGAAGCAGCGACCAGCGCACAAAACAATTAACGACAGAGGAAGTAGACACGCATCGTAAAGATGGTCTGCAATGAAAATATCAAAGCCGAAAGCATTGATGATAATATAATGTTCATGTAGACATTGAACATAATATTGGATGCGAGCCGCTGCCACCACCACAACTGCGGCAGCTGTTCCATTCCGCTCTTGTTGCTGTTGATGCTGTCCTAATGTTCGTAGCTATGGCTATGGTACTGCCCCAGCTTTCGCTCTAGCCGTTTTCTTACCGCAGCAACTGGCCATGCTTGTTAAAAGACTTGATGATGATCTGGCGATGGTTGAGCTAACTACTGCTCAGATGGATCGAATTGAATCGGTACCCACACAATCTAGAAATCGTTGCTTGCTGGAAGGAAATAGCTGGAAAGAAATAACAATCAACTGAGACACAGTAGATACGTGCGGCAACGCATATTCTATTTCTGTTGTTTCTATGAAAGTACAATGGATTTGCAAATTGCAAATACATTGTGTTTCCTTCCACTGGAGGCTGGGTGGTCGTCACCTCTTTGAATCCACTCACAGTGTGATGATTGAGCCAGCGATAAGTTCACTGTTCGATGAAACATACCCATACAAACGTCTGGACGACACCAGCCACACAACACGTCCAGCCATGTTGCACATGCTTCATATCTTCAACATTGACATCCTCCTTACACCTCTCAAGTTGGTTGTTCAAGGATTTACGCATCCATCCACACATAATTCAGCAGCAGCCAGTGTGATCCCGCATTAACATTTGCCTTCAAACGGTATCGCACTGTCCCACACGCATGTCCCTACTTCAACCGATCAAACATCTTTGCACCTCCAGTCGACATTTTCAATCAGACGCTATGATACGCGCCACCCTACCAGTTGATTGTTAAATGGTGCGCGAGATCCGGGCTAGTTGCTCTGTGGTCGGTGGAACAGTTGTCGATGGTGGCTTGGACCAACCAGCAGAACACACAAACCACAGCTTTCCCCCTTTGCTATCAACGGATCATCGAGCTCGTCATCGGAGCTCTCTCCTCCAAGAATCGGGACTCTCGCGAGGTAAGCGTGGCGATGGCCGACGATACGTAGTTGCAGAGAAACGATTTAGCGAGGTGTGAGGTGTGGCACATTAGTGCACTGTGGCGACGTGGTGACAGCTCTTGTGCTGCTGCCTCTGCTCCTTCGTTGTGGAGCATCACTGTCATGGTTTGGCTGTGTTGTTGTGGTATCAACCATCGCTTCTTGATGTTCATGGTGATGGTTGTTTTTTACTCTCTACTACGTCTAATGGCGATGGCCGACGATACGTAGTTGAGAAACGATTTAGCGAGGTGTGAGGTGTGGCACATTAGTGCACTGTGGCGACGTGGTGACAGCTCTTGTGCTGCTGCCTCTGCTCCTTCGTTGTGGAGCATCACTGTCATGGTTTGGCTGTGTTGTTGTGGTATCAACCATCGCTTCTTGATGTTCATGGTGATGGTTGTTTTTTACTCTCTACTACGTCTAATGCAACTCTAACGTGGCAGGTGGTAAATCCTTCTCCTTTTCTGGAGATGCGAAGCGAACCCAATAATGCAGAAAGAATCCAAACGTATCGTCTGCGAAGCTCGCAAAGATACTAAAGTGAAGTGAGAAGTTCAAGTGATAAAAAGACCAAGACAAGTCTTGTACGTTCTGTTTCTCACGCTCAAATTCAAATCCCAGATGTACGTAGGAGTTAGTATCTGGAGGTGTTTGAATATTCAAATCGAGTCCAGCCTTCCTTGAGTCACCACTAAATCTCACCTCATTGAACTAAAAGAGCGTTGAAGCATGAATCCTTCGCGATTTTATTGCAGTTCTACGATCTGTCGTCGGTTGGTTTAGGCCCAAAGGCGGACAAAGACACAGCCTCTCCACGCACTCCATCCAACGTTGGCTTTTCTGTGCGGCATGCAGGAAGATCACACCTCTCAACCTCCACATAAAAGATCGGAATCCATCCGATGCCGTGGTGCTTCGTTAGTTTTGCTGCATTCATCGAATACATCGTTCATCATGACGGAGCACCCGGAATATGAAATGGAGGAGCTGGTGGCTCTGTTAAGGAAGGAGGATAATCATCATTATTGGAGCAGTAGCGAGGCAGAAACCGGTGGACTTGCACAAGCCTGGCGCCATAAGATATGCGATTGGTGAGCTTCTGACCTTTGCATTGCAAATCAGAACCCTTCGTCATGTACTTATGTCTCATGATGTGCAAATCTCATTTACACCAGGTTCTATGAGCTCGTCGATCACTACAATTTTGATCGAGAAGTCGTGGGCATAGCACTCCACTATTTCGATCGTTACATCGCCAAGAGATCAGACGGATTCCTCGTGCGAGAGAAGTACCAGCTCGCAGCAATGAGTGCTCTCTTCCTCGCGATCAAGATACATGGCGTATCCGAGGACGGGTCCTCTGCCAAAATCAAAGCCCTAAGCAGACTCTGCTATGGCCACTTCGAGGGTGAGCAAGTCTTGGCCGCGGAGAAAGATATTTTGGTGGCCTTGGAGTGGTTTATCCACCCTCCATCTATGCATCAGGTGGCCATGGCTTTTTCACAAGTCCACCCTTTGCGATACGTGTCTCCAAGCAACAACTCTTATGTCTACGAGGCAGCGAGATTTCAATGCGAACTGGCCGTGTTTCTTCCCGATCTTCTACAAAAGTATAAGCCTTCCGAGATTGTCTTTGCTGCCATGTTAAATGCAACGGAGAAAGTCGATCCAATTGTGCTCACATCACAGATGAAAAATCAGTTCATGTCTCTCCTACATCTTCCTGAACTTGGATTGGACGAGTCTAAAGTCGCAGAAGTCAAGGCTTACATGAAGCGTTCCTTCCCCGTGCCAGACTTGTCCATGAACTTGAGTCCTGATCTGGTTGAAGAACCACAGGAAAGACTAAGCTCTGTTTCTCCCACAAATGTTTCAGAGTTTTAAACTACGAGTTGAAGCTAGCCCGCTTAAGTTGACCTTAACAGCAAGTGCGATGGCTTGCTCCTGAAATAATAGTCCTCACATGCATGAATAAAAATGGGAACCAACACCACACAGCATTTTAGGCACTGCATACTTAAACTGTAAGACATTAATTTATTGTACCACAGACCAAATGTTATGCTTAGTAGAGAGTATCACCCAAACGGATGTTAACACTGCAGGCTCAGCAATCTGTATTCCTATCAAAAGTCACAAGCAACTCCAAATTGCTTAGATCTCAATCATATCCGACATGGACGCATATTGTGACGCTGCCTCTACTGATTTACCATATAAGTTTTGCTTCCTAAGTTGCACATGGGCCTTCTTGATATCCTTCATTGACTCTTTCATTTCATCATCAAGATTACCGTAAGAAACTTTTTCCTTGTTCTTTTTGCCACCTTTCCTCAGACGGCTCAGCAGATTCTTTCTTCTCGGGGACGGAACCTTGTTTGCTTTTTCCTTTGCTAGACGCTGTGCATCAGGATCTGTGCTACAGTTGCTAACAAGCCCCTGAAACATGACATTGTCAGCACAAAAGTTGTCAAATCCACAACAATTGGCCTGGGCATCAGCCTCGTCCGCATACACGATGGTATCGTTGGGATTGTAACTTGGATCATCAGATAGAGACCCATCATCGGAGGCATTCATGCTGGTATCAAGTTCAGACATGTCAAATGCAACGAGTGGATCCGGGAAGAGTCTTTCCGGTGGAGTGCGTTCTCCTTGTGGGTAGGGAGACCACTCGAGTTGATTCTTTCTGATGTTCGATGAACCCTTTTTAATCACAAACAAAGGACTATTTGTTGCATCCCATCGAATATTGTCCGTTACTGGTGGTCCACTGATTCCATCTTCACCATTTCTTTGTACCACAAATGCTTGAGAAAACAAAGCTGAGGCAGGCACTCTATCTTTTGGACTGCTTGAGAACTTGATATTTCCACAGAACGGGGAATCAGTGTCATCTATAACAAATACAGAGTTGAATGTGTTTGTGGCAGGAGCTGGAGTCGAGAGAGACGTGGCAGGAGGCAGAGGTGGCTTCTTTTCAGGCTTGGGACACACCACTACATTTTTTGATTCCTCGGCTTTGAGTTCGGTTTTCTTTGGCTCATCTCTGTGCTTTTGGTGCTCAATGTCATCTCGACTGTCAGATTGCTGCACCATTTTTTCTGAAGGAGATGTGAACTCACTGGCCGGTTCATTTACTAGTTCTTCGTGGAGAGAAGAGTTTGCGGTTTCGTCAAATGGCTTTTCAGGAGTAGGTTCCAGTTCTATAGCATACGAGTCATTGATAACGTTAGCTGACGTGGGATCGACTGCCTGCATTTGAACTTCGTTGCTTTGAGCTGAAGTCTGTTCATCGTCATCGTGAAGCTTGAGATTGACAGCTAACTCGGCCAACTGTGCTGATCCATCGTTTTCGGTTATTTCTTGTTCATTTGGAATGACTTCAAGGCATTCTGCATCAAAGTCCACAGTATTGTCGGTCTCAGGTACAGACTCATCAACAACATCGCGATCATTGTTAGGAGTTTCAACTACCGATTGTCCAGTAGCAGACGAAACGGTTTGCTCAACATCTGATTCAATATCAGCCATCTCATTACATGGATTGTCGAAAACTTCTTCAACGCTCTTCTTTTCGTCCGAACTAGCAACATAAACTTCTTGCTTTTCCTCATTCGCCACAGGTTTAGGACTCTTGGGAGGTTGTGGAACCTTAATGGGAGAGAACAGACCTTTCAACTCGGCGACACTTTTACGCTCTGGAGAAACTGCTTCGCCCAATGGACTGTTGACCACTTCAGGAGATGCTAAACAGTCATCATTATCATCATTAACTGTTCCTTCTCCTACCGGCGATTCTGGATCTGCAGGAAACTTAGACACTTCCACATCTTCTTCGACTGGCTCTTGAGCTACAATACATTCATCACCACTCACGGCTTCAACCGCAGTGTGCATATCATCCTTCTCAGCCAATGGATGGGTACGAGGAAACACAGTCAAAGGCGACCGAGACGGAGAAGACACATCATTCTTAGTCTCATCTGAGTTCTTGATCCAAGAATTGTCCTTCTTTACATTGCCAGGTGACACCTTCAGAACTGGAGAAACCACCGTTGCCTCAACAATTTCGTCAGGAGTGGAACAAAGTTCATTCACATCTTCATCCGTTTGATCCACGCCAGGAGAAGTGCACAGTCCATCCGTCATCGCGTTGCATACATTATCCACTTTGGGCATTGCGCCGCAGATATTGTCCAGCATGACTTCATTGAAGTCTTCATCTAGATTACGTAAGGCTGTAGTTGCATTTGCTTCAATGGCTGCAATCGATGTTTCGTCTCTCTTTTCTTCAGCAGAAGGCTGTTGCTCCTGGCTTGGCTGCTCGGTATTATGTTCACTATCACATTTCTTCTCATCAAGAACAACACTTTCTCTTACAACCTCGTATGCATCTTTCTCCTCCTCCAAAGCATTCAGCCCAGCATCCTCACCGCAAAACATGTCATCTTTGGCGACCACCATTTCCAAAGGTCGTCCTACGTACCTAATAAAATGTACCATGTCTGCCCATTCAATTCTTCCAATAAATTGGTTGCGAAGATTAACACCACCCACTTCCATGATTGCATCTCCTACATTTATTTCTCCCTCTCTCGGAGCTTGTGCCGAGTCTGGAGCCTGATAGGACGTCACGTGTAGAATGTGGACGATACCCTCCTTTGCCGATCGATGAAGTTTCACACCCAGAGATTCAGTACGGAAGACAATGGTCCGTTCAGGACCGAATCGATTGCTATCCAGGAATGGGTTTCGTGTTTCTTCTGGCGACTCTGGCAGTGGTGAAATGGGACATGCATCCGGAGAAATGTTCGTATCAAGTGGATACAGTTTGGCACTCAACACTGGATCATTGACGACATTATACTTGCTAGGCGTGGTCAATTGATAATACCCCTGCTCCTTTTCCTCCTCCATGCCTGTATCTTGATTGGTCAACTTGTCATCCTCCTCCTCCTCTTCCTCCACCTCTTGAGCCACCACAATCTCCAAAGGAAGAGGCGCCACCTCCATCAATCCCAGAGTCAACTTCCACATGCCCTCACTGATAGGTCTTCGCATGTTTACACCTGCAGCTTCGACTACTACATCGTTTACTCTCACGTCGCCCGTGACCATGCCCCCGTCGGCATTGATAGATGTGATACGGACGTATCCTGTAGAAATTCCCATCGCCAATGTTGTGGGCGTGTGGGTTAGGGTTAAGCCGAGATCGGGAGAGGATGTGGTGTGGAAGTGGATTGTCCGTTCGGTGCCCAGCTTCATCGACATGGTGTGGCTAATCTTAGAACTTGGTGTGCAAGATGTTGCTGATTTGCAAATGGTTCAATTGCCTGACATGTACTTAATTGTTCTATTTCACAGCCCAGCTGTATTTTCTCGCTCTCCTCTCGAGAGCCGAACCTCACCAAAAGAGAGCCTTTGCTGTTCGCTGGGGCTTTTGTTCAATAATCTGCTGAAACCCTCACACTCTTGGCAACCATTCGTGACGGCTCTTCGATCGGTTCATTTCTCATCTGGTTGGTTTGATGGGCTGTATGTTGGGGATGAGCGATTTTTGGCGTTGGCATCTACTACACCGAAATTGGCACAGTACTTCCTCTGTTGAAACATTTTTCATTTGCTTGTGTCGGAGACAAATCGTGAAATGTCCAACGAGTCATTGTCAAAGACAATACCAAGAAGATAACCCGTACCATTCTGTTCGTTTACATAGATCCACACTAGATAAAGTGCCTAATAAATTTACCTAAGCCCAGTTCGCATTAGCCTACCACGTCACGAAAACACGTCCAAGAAGTGAAAATCCTACAATTTCTCGTAACTCCAGCTAGGCCGTCCTAAAAAATTTGTAGGATTAGATAAGGAGTATTGTCTACTACAATATCCTTACGTACAGTTTTACTGTTTTAG
>JALLPI010000524.1:0-18417 GCA_036939935.1 Cyclotella atomus | reverse complement strand
CATAAATTAATTCATGACCTGATCATCATTACCAATTAGTGCGCTGTTTAGCAATTCCAATTCGGAGCCAAGTGAGATTGTGCTTGTAGTTGTAGTGTAGCCCAGGCACTTTATGGAGTGGCTCACCCCAAATCTAAATCATTCTAAAAGGTGGTCTCTCTGGATCATGCCTTCTTTGCTCTTCTTCTCTCTGCTTCTTCTGCTTCAATACTGGATTCTTTGATCTCTGGTTCACGGATTTGGTCGATGGCTTCGCCTTCGTGGAGGGTGGAGGGTCAGGTAGGATTTTGGTACTGGGAGGCCTGCATAACTGCATGCTCAAAAGCGGCTATACAGTGGTGCTGGTAGAGTTTGTTCAGTGGTACGTCCTTGGTGTCTTGGTTGGCTGACGCAAGGCTGGCAAGTCATCGCACTCGCGAAAAGAAAAATGAGTTATACCTATGTAACTCTCTAGATAGGAGTCATACAAACTATGACGTCAAAACGACATCTTTCTCACAAAAACGGTTTGGAATCACGAGGCATAACAAAATCCAGGAATTACCGCACCAAAAGTTACAATAAATTTTTGATTGATTCCAATTCCTCAACTTTCTCACCTCACATAGGAACTCCTATGGAACAGATTTAAATTTTCGCAGATTCGTTCAGCCCAAAATTGGCAGCAAAAATGCCGTTTGCACCTCATTCCTTCCGAAATTTTCTTTCAAAATCTTGAACCTTCCTTTCTGTAGGTCTGATAGAGGGGTGCGCGCCTATGCCGAGTGACCCCACCCCCCACACTGTTGCCGACATCGCCAGCAAGACAGCCAGAAAGTAGTAGCTCGAATTGAAGGCCCAAATGCATGAAGGACTGAAGCCGTGTGAATTGATGCCCTGTGAATAGAGATAAAGAAGCAGCCGTAACAGAGAGGTCGAATAGAGCATTGATAGTGTAAATTAGCTTGAGGCGGTTTTTGTTAGCGAGAAGATTTTGCGGGAGTTGTCCTTTGCAGGAGAGCGTCGGATTGAGTGGTCGAGTTGATACAATATCCAAAGTAAAACAAACTCCAGCAGCTCTTGTCGATCGGCGCTAACATCGGACGGTCTCCGAATCAAATAGAAGTGGGCAACAAGACGTCTGAGGTCAACTCCACACAACAAACTAGCAGCAGTCGGCCTCATTTCGTAATAGACACAACAACAACAAAAATGGGAGACGCCATCTCCTCCCTCCTCTTCCAACCCCCCGCACCGACCCGCCTCAAAGAATCCAAAGTAATCTGGCTCACCAACAGCTTCGGCAAACGAATCCCCGCCTTCTTCATCGAATGCGCCAAAGACTCCTCGGGCTCCGGCCTGCGATCCCCCCTCCCGGGCGAAACCTGCGACGACCACCCTCCCTCTCCTGTACCGTCCACGCCTCAGATTCGGACACCCAAAGAATTGGAAATGGGGGCCAACGCCGGGAGTATCGGGCGGGGGGTGCCGACGATACTGTATAGTCATGCCAATGCGGAGGATTTGGGGAATATTTATCCGTGGTGTAAATTTTTGAGTAAGATGCTGGGGGTGAATATATTTGCGTATGATTATACGGGGTATGGGCTGGCTACGGATCAAGGTGAGCGTATTGTTTGGATTGTTGTTGTTGTTGTTGTTGTTGGCGTGATTTGTTGAGGGGGAGCTGCTGCTGCTTTAAATTGACCAGTCTGAGGGGAGCTGCTACTTTCAAATTCTTGAATCTCACTTAACCTCACCAACCTTATCTCACCAACCTCTCAGGAGACCCCTCGGAAGAATACTGCTTTGCCGATATCGACGCCGCCTATTCCTACCTCACGAATGTACTCCGAATCCCCAAATCCAATATCGTCCTCTACGGAAGATCCCTCGGCTCCGGTCCCTCCTGCTACCTAGCCGCCAGAACAGCAGAAGAAGGCGACGCCGTCGGAGGCCTCATCCTCCACGCCCCATTCCTCTCCGTCTACCGAATCGTCCTGGAAAGCGGCTGCACACTGCCCGGGGACCGATTCCCCAACGTGGACTTTGCCCCCTCCATCCGATCGCCCGTCCTCTTGATACACGGGACCAAAGATTCAATAGTTCCATTTAACCACTCGGAACGACTGTTAGAAACGGTGATTGAGCCGTATCGAGCCGAACCGCTGTTTATCAAGGGGATGGGGCACAATAATGTGCATGCCAGTGTCAGGCCGTTTTTTATAGAAAAGTTGAGGAAATATTTGGATAAGCATATCTTGCCGAATGTAGAGAGTAAGAGAAGTAGAGGCGGCAATGGTGCAAGGGGTAAATTGGTTCGGTTGGTATCATAACAGGTGTTGCTATTAAAATCAACCAGACCATCATCGATCTGCCAGTAAAGATCTTCATGGATATGGCCATGAATCACTCCATTCATGATTTATAATTTCGTGCAAGCTATGTTATGCCTGCTGTTAAAACCTAGTCCGTTGGGAATACGGACTGCAAGAGGGCGCGTCTTACAAGAAGGAGTGTTCAATCAAGGTTTTGTTACGAGTTATTTTACTAATTGAATTAGTAGAATTATGTTACAATAATCAATGTAATGTCTACCCTTTTATTTGTTTTCCAATGCTGACATGCACAAGAAATCAAATTCTTCTTGGATGCGACATGACTTGTAAAACTTCCTAGTGCTTCGACATCCAGCTCTCCTACTCGAACAAACGACTATATTTAGATATCTACGTTGTAGAGCAAGCCTATTGTCTGGTATAAACTTGACTTGTAAAACTTAGTGCTCTGTCATGCAGTTCATCCTACTCGAAAAAGCTATCTAGATCATAGAGCAAGCCTTTTCGAACAAGGTCTCGAAGAACTTTAATGACTTCAGAATAGTCTTTCTCGTCAGTCCCAATGCATCTATGCACCAGTTCACCATCTATTCGTCTATTGTTGGCAATAGTTTCAAAGAGGCGAGGCACACAGCTAACATTCGCACCATCTTTTAGTGATTCAAACTGCCAAATTTCACCATTGGCAAAAAGTCTGTATATGATATTGCTCGAGTGTTTTGCTGGGCAACATGAATATGCAAATGCTATTCCTTCGGCGTGGACCAACAGTGCATTTCCATCTAGAACTGATTGTATAATGTCTCGTTCTATTCCTGGTATCATTCTATCTTGCACCTCAATCTCATCTGAATGTTGTGCTGAGAAAATATTATCATCGTCTTGGTCATCCAAGGGTATTGGATAGTTCATTCGTACGCGTTTTTGTTCAGTAACATACTTCCCAAAGAACTCATCCCACCAACATTCATCGTCTAACATATTTGTCAATGATTCTAGTACCAGCCTGCGGGCTTTGTCTTTGGCTTCATTGGTAAGTTGTCCATTATTTGGCCAGCCGTCATTGGTGCTCAGTAGCAAATCCTCATCGGTGTACCGACGCACTGCATGATCATCAATGGATGAAGTAAAGTTTTCTGCTATTCTAGAAACCAAATCAGAAACGGATGGAGCTCGACATCCAACACTTAGAGTCATGCAATCATTGGTCAATGCTGTTCCACAGTGTGCTTTGGACGTAAGGAAAGATAGTATTAAAGATGCTGTCAGCACATACATATTCATCTGCAGCACCAAGAAAACTCACCAATTCTGGGCGGCAAATACAACATATCACCTGGATTCAGTATCCAATCTTCATACTCAGAACCTGCACCCCAATCCTCCAATATTCTCACATCAATATCCGGTATCAACCTATCCATTTCATCTTTGGCAGATATCTTCTCACGACCGACTTGCCATCTCCTTCTTCCACTCATTTGTATCAAAAATACATCATAGTTGTCAACGTGAGGTCCGATGCCGCCCATCTCTTCCGCTAGACTGATTTGACCATCGTCCATTCGCCAATTGGGTATGAATTTGAAGTTGTCGTGTATCCAATCTGCTAATTGGGGGTAGAATCGATCAATGTCATTGACTACCAGAGTTCGTTTCATTTTTTGATTGCTCTTTGAGATATTAGTATCTTGTCGTATGGAAGTCCAATCATTTGCTGCTTCATTTGATAATGGACCCCAGCGTAGCTCGTACGAATTGTTTTCTCCAGGATTGTGTGTTATCACTCTGTGTTGAAGTGAAAATTAGACACGAGGCTTCTCACAGCAAATGACGAATCCAGACAAAAAAACATACCTCGATTCAGACTCTTCATCCGAAGCAATATCAACGACGTCCTCCCAAGATGGCCACGCTGCTTCTTGATTATCATTGTCATCATCATCCATGAGAGCATCTGCATCAAAGGCTCTTCTCATTAAGAAAGGACGACGGCCCCAACAATTGGATTTTGCAAATACATCTCTGCTAAATGTTTCCTCTTCATTGTCATGTTCATACACTGATATTCTCTCTTCAGCCGAAGAGTTCAGTAGTGTAGAAGCACAATTAGCTCGTTTCGATGTGCACAGTATCAGAGATGGTACATATGTGAAGAAATGCCAAGTTCGTTGATGGCCGCAGCAGCAGCGCCGGCGGGTGTGTGGAGTAAAGGCTACAGATTGTTTTGCATCGTTTAAGCCTAGCAGCAAGGCGGTGTTGATGCATGTGATGGAAGATGGACGATGTGCTCTCATAACTCGTGACGATGAAGTTGATGAGGCTAGCTAGCTAGCAGAGCTATCTCTAGAGGCAGCACAGATCACACATCACTTGCTTTGGCGGTAAATTTGACATTTAGTGGGCAAGACATGGCGATAAAGACGACTTTTGAAAGGAAATGTGAGGGAAGCTCTAATAAATATTGAACGACAACAACCATGAACATCGATTCCTTCCCCAACACACTCCAACAACGCATCATCGACAAGATCCGCACCAATAAACTAACCATAATAGTAGGTGAGCTCACAGACTTAGCGTTGTACGTGCAGGTTCTCCTGTAGGCCTTGAAGTAACATCGACTGACAGATTAAATCCATCGGTTAGGCCCCACCGGATGCGGCAAGTCCTCAATAATCCCCCAAATTCTACTCAACACCCTCGGCCCATCCATCTTATGCACTCAACCCCGTCGATTGGCCGTCGTGGCCGTCGCTTCGCACGTTGCATCCCAACGTTCGTGTGTTTTAGGGGAGGAGGTGGGATATCATGTCGGACAGGAGAATGTTTCTTCTGATACAACGGGATTATTGTTCGTTACTGCAGGTATATTGTTGGAAGAGTTGAAATTACGTCGTGTGGACGCATTGCAGAAATACAAGGTGTGTATTATAGACGAATGTCACGAGAGGAGCTGTGAGAGTGATTTGTGCTTGACTATTATTAGGGAGATGATGGGTGCCTATCCGAGGAGTAAATTGAGGTTGGTGTTGATGAGTGCCACGTTTGATCATGCTCGATATGCTAATTTCTTTCGGGGCGTGAGCGGGTGTGAGTACATTGATACTATTACGATTCAGTCGACGGGTAATGGTAGTATGGGTGCCTATCATGATCAGGTGCAGACGTTGTACTTGGAGGATATCAATAGGTTGTATCAGGAAAGGAGGTTTGCTCGAGGTATGATTGACAGTGCTCGATACATTAGTTCGGTGAGAGCGGATGCGATACGGGAGTTGAAAGGAGATGATGATGGGAGGACTCTATCGGAGGAATTGTTGAAAACGATTCGATGTCTGGTGGAATTTCTCGACAGGGATGAAGAGGAGGACAAGGTCATTTTGATATTTGCTCCGACCTATCGTCACTTGGAGCAGATATATTATGAGATTGATGGCTTGGGTGATTACGAAATTGATGTTCTTCACAGTTCGATTGATCTAGAGGACTGTTTGAAATCTATGTCCGAAACTGACTGGCACGGATTGGCAAGTCGTAAGGTTTTGCTTGCTTCGGCTATTGCCGATTCATCAGTGACCATCCCTAATGTCTCTTGCGTGATTGACACCTGTAGAGCTCTGGAAGTCAAATGGAACACCGATACCTCCGCCTACCAGCCAAAAACAGTCTATTGTTCCCAAGCAATCTGCGATCAACGTAAAGGGCGAACCGGAAGAACATGCGCCGGTAGAGTTTTCCGCCTTGTACCCAAAAACTGGTTCCTTGATGGAATGGAATTGTACGAACAAGCTCAATTGCAGATAGCATCCTGCCGTACAGAAATCTTGGCGCTCCTTTCATCTCATAACAAAGTCATGAAAGATCCGCGCCGAGTTTTGGCCAAATCTATGGACCCACCGCCGGAGACCACCGTGTTAAAGGCCATTGAGTATCTCAAAGATATTCACGCCTGTGAAGAAGTCGTCTCGCGTCACGGTAAAAAATTGATTCCAACTGATCACGGTAGATTGATCGCTGCATTACCATTTACCGTAGAAGAAGCTGGTGTTGTCATCAATGGCGCTAAGAAAGGTTATCTTCACGAAGCCTTGCTGGTTACAGCCATCAAGAGTATCCGACCGCAGCCTATAGTGAATACTATCGGAGGAGTGGATCAAGTCAATATCAGTCTCTATTACCCAGAAGTGGAGACCAGAGACCCCAAATCAATCGTAGTGGCACATTTTGCTGCGTTTATTTACTGGTACAAACATTGGAATAAGATCCGACGCGAGGCAATGGCAGATCATTTCGAGCTGTGTTCTAGCGGCATCGATAGCATCGGCACTGCTAGTCCCTTGTTCGGTGAGTGCTCTGCTGCCCATAATCTTGCTCGTGACTGTAAGGTTGCCATGTGGAGCGATGAAATGGACGAAGCGCACAGTGAATGGTGTAGAGAGCACTTTATCAATCCGAGCAGTGTCAAGGCTATTAATCAGTGTATTGACGTTGTGATGAAGATCTTGTATCGAGCTGATTTTGAACCCGAATGGTTGAAGTGTCAGCCTCTGGAGCCAGCCTGGAATAGGTACACTCGAATGCCTCGTTCAACATATGATACGTTTGCATCTGTGTACGGTGAAGAAAGAGGTCGTGAGATAACAGAGGTATTGATTAGGATCCAGGAGAATTCAATCCAGGATCGCAGGGATCGCAAGGACCCAAAGAAGAATGAGATGGCATGTATACATTTTCTCAGAGGCTCTTGTTCGTTCGGAGAAGACTGTCATAATGCCCATTCGTTTGATGCGCCACGACCTGTTTGTATTTTCAAGTCGAGGCCAAGCGGATGTACCAATCCGAATTGTTTGTTTTCTCACGATGACGAGGAACCAGTCGATGAAGAAGATGCAATGGTCCCTGCTATTCATGGTAGGTACGACGCCGGTGCACTTGGATGGTACCGCGAGAACAGTTCGTCGCTCCTCTTGCTCGGTAACTGCAACTTTATACACGCCTTGGAAGGTCTCAATCACCCACCGGCTGTGTCATGGGGAGAAGATGCCTCACGAGTTCACATTAACTCGACATTGGCAAACCTTCACAGTCGAATCTTCAAATGCGCTTGGAACTTTCCATCATTGGGTGAAGTCACTCCAGATGATAGCAATACAATCTTGGTTCGTGGTTACTTCATGAGTGCAGCAGCTCTCTTCAAATCCAGGCAATACACACAGTCAATACTTGAACTTGCTGTGACATTGCAAGCCGATGAGTTTTGCAAATGGAACGTTTTACAAGCAGCTCAATATGCTGGTTTTTCGTTGGAGTGGACCAGTCAGTTCGACTGCTCTGCCTTTCCTGGTTACAAGCCAAGTTATCCATGCGGTGCGAACAGGACGATAAAGAACGCTAGGTTTTATGTATTCCGGACGAAGAGAGAGCGCAGCGAGCAGCATGATGTAGAGGCGAGAAACGTTTTGTTGCATCGTCACTTCTCTCAATATTGATTCGTTAGTTCGCAACGGTTCATCAAGAACGTTAATGCTAACACAACATCAGAACCAATAACTTGTTCTATTATTCATTTATCGTCATCATTCTTTTCCCACGGCCACTGAACACATTGCATAGGTATTCTACAGAAGCACTTGAACTTTACTCATTTATTGTTACTCTTTACTTTAGTTACAACGACGCCTAACAACTTTAATGCTAACATATGCTAGATGCTAGTGCAGAACCACTAACTTGTTCTATTACTTATTTACTGTCATCATTCTTTTCCCATGGCCACTGAACACCAACTCGACCACGTTTATCATCTTCATCTTTGATATTCATCCAGCTATCTTCATCATTGCTTTCATCTGAATCAGATTGTTGTGTCGTTTGCTTTTTTGGCACAAATCCTACCATTGATTGCAATTCTTTGAGCTTTCGTTCTCCCTAACCCATTTTTTACATGAAAAAGGTTTGGCGGTGTGCAAGTAAACATTGTCAGATGGTCACAAGACCTGCATTCAAAGCATACAAATAGTATTCAACTCACCTCCGAATACGCCATACTCCTCGACAAAGAATCAGTACCCTTCTTCACACCCAATCGATATGCAACACGCACTTCCTCCAAGGCAGCACGACATTCACCCCTACCACCATTATTCTGTTCATCTAAAAACAAGGCAAGGCGTAAAAAGCTTCTATATTGTTTCAAGACTTTGGTGCGATGCATAAATTCCGCTAGGGATGGAATGTCGTCTATTTTTTGTGTTCGTCGACGTGTTTTACGTTTGGGTGTTGATTCGTCTTGTGGATTGTTGGGTAGGGAGGCGAATTGGAGGTGATGTTGTGTTTGTGTGGCTGATAATGGTAGATGATGATGATGTGATGGGTTGATGCATATGAAATTGATGTTGGAGCGTATTGCTGCTGCTGCTGCTGCTGCTGGATTTTTAGAGAATATACTGAACATTGTCGTGATGCCGATGGCGAGAGGTTTGCTGCTGCTGAGAGAGAATGAGATGAGAGTGATGCGGCAGTGTGATAGAAAAGTTGTGGGCCTCCGATGGTATCGTAGTTGCAGAGGCGCTTGGATGGAGATTGGAGTAGGCTTGATGGTTTTTAGGCTTGAGTCAGAAATAAGGCTCTTACTTTAACTGTTGCTTTTGGAAATATCATCAGTGTTCAGTCGCGTAAACTATTGTTAAAAGTTTGAGCCTCAAGCCCGTTTTTCACAAGACCGGCTGTTTCATCATCACTCCGTCGCGTTCTACGAAGAGAACGGTCCCTGGATGAAAGTAGACGACCAATACAAACAATAACAAAGAGGCCACAAAGAATACACAAACCATGCCTCCATCAGTAAAAGAAATCAACAGCGGAGAACCCGACTCAGTCTCCTCCACAAACGCCACCAATAATCACCCAACCAAAAAGCCTCTCCCACTCTACACCCTCGCCCAAATCTCCACCCACGACACCCCCACCGACCTATGGCTCATCTACAACAATCAAGTCCTCGACGTGACCAGATGGCTTGCACACCATCCCGGCGGAGAACAAACTTTACTTCGATTCGGTGGTATGGATGCCACAGATGAATTACGTGCCTTTCACGACCCTGCGGTATTGGAAAGTAAAGTAAAAGCCTTTGTGGTGGGACAAGTGAAGGATGTGCAGCCTGTATCGGAATTGGTGAAAGATTTTCGAGAATTGGGTGATCATTTTGAAAAAATGGGGTATTATCATGTCAGTCCGTGGTATTATGTTGCCAAGGTGTCTTGTGTTTTTGTTATATTGGGTGCGGTTCTGGGTTTAGTGTTGGGATCGGAATCGGTGATGGCTCATATGGTAGCGGCGGTGTTGTTGGGGATATTTTGGCAGCAGTTTGCTTTTGTGGGGCATGATTGTGGACATATGTCGGCTAGGACTCATGCTCGTGATCATATCGATGTGGAGAGGTTGGGAGCGTTGGTTACGTTCTTTAATGGTATTTCCGTGGCTTGGTGGAAGGCTACTCACAATGTTCATCATGCCGTGCCGAATTCGGTGGATTGTGATCCGGATATTGCTCATTTGCCGGTGTTTGCCGTCCATGAGCACATGTTCAATTCTCTGTACAATAAGTATCACAGACGAGTGATGGAGTTTGATTGGATTGCGAGGAATGTATTCGTGCCGTACCAGCATTTTTGGTATTATCCCATCATGGCTGTTGCCAGGTTTAACCTTTACATTCAGTCCATTCTATTCCTCTTGTCAAAGAATGATGGACACTCGGGTAGAACAACGTTGGACTTGGTTGCATTCCTTGGCTTCTTCACTTGGTTGACTGCCTTGGTTTCATGTATCCCAACTTGGAGTGAACGTGTCGCATTCTTCTTTCTCAGTCATGCTGTGGCCGGATTACTCAATGTGCAGATTACATTATCGCACTTTTCACGGCCCGTTTTTGACACTGGAAAGGATAAGGGTCCCAAGTACGGTGGAGACTTTTTTACACGCAATGTCCTTTCATCTCTTGATGTGGCATGTCCGACCTACCTCGACTGGTTCCACGGTGGGCTTCAGTTCCAAACGCTTCATCACTGCTACCCTCGCATTGGACGTCAGCATCTGCGTAAGACAGAGCCCATGATTGTTTCTCTGTGTAAGAAACATTCACTGCCGTACACTGCCAAGTCATTTATTGATTGCAACGTTGAGATATATGAGACACTCAAGAATACTGCTTCCAAGGCACAACAGTGGTCTCCTTTGATTTATGAGTCAATGTGTGCTCAGGGATAAAGTACAGCTGCCCATGTGTATATGCATGTTCTCTTTGTTCAGGTGTAATAGTACATACTAAGAGGTTAACTTTTAAGTGCATCCTTTAGCCTTCCTCTACCTTCCATTGTCCATCCATAGTTACTAATTTTGTACGCTCTTGCACTATCGGTTTCTCTTCATCTTTCATTGCCAATGCATGCTCAAGACCCCAATGAACTGTTGGGAAAGCCAGCTCATCCCATTGGATTTCATTCCAAGGTACAAACTTTACATCGCTTGATTCATGTCCAGCCTCAAAAGTGTCATCATCAAGGTCAACTCTATATATTGTTTGTATCTGTATCCCAGCCAAGTTGTAAAGTGCAAGCAATTGACATTTTGATGCATCAAACTTCACTCCTGCCTCTTCCCATGTTTCTCTAGCTGCACCTTGCCTAGTTGTCTCGCCAATCTCGAGGTATCCTTGCGGATAGCCCCACTTTCCTTTACATGGTTCAATTGCTCGCTTACACAAGAGTACTCGATCTAAATGTGTGCATATTGCACCTACCTGAAAAAGAAGCAGCAGTGTTTTGAGCCTGCGAAATGATGTAACAAGTCAATGGCAGAACACGTCATGCCCAGACCTCACCACCACTTTTGGGTTCTGATAAGATACATAACCACAAGATGAGTTACCGCACACATGTCTTTCACGTTCATCACCGTGCGGTATCCTAATTTCCATGGCGGTGCCGCATTTTTCACAGAATGATGGACCACTATTCATTGCGAGTATGATATTGCTTGAGAAACGGCGTAGATTGTTGTGTTGTCCGCTTGATAATGGGATGCCTCTATTAAGTAACGTAGATTGAAATGCTGAAACTGTGCACGAGCCAGCGAGTATTGCTGCTGCTTTTCTGTACGCCATTGTGGACGTCTCTCCAGCCTGTTGTTGTCGTCTTGATGGCTTTATGGAAGGGCGGGCGCGGCTTCCCGCTTCCGGCCCACATCCCGCCACGGCCACCCGCCTCCCGCCTCCCGCCTCCGGCAACAAAAAATCTTACATCATACATCATAAAACAAACAACAGAAGCCACAAGAACTCTTTCAGTAAACACAAAACACTGGCGAGGAGGACAGCATCGGAGTCATCGGAGAAGTCTCGATTGGACGTATCAGTAAAGTTGTCGTGTGAGCTGTGCGGTCTATTGAGCAAATCGTCCTCAACTGAAACTTCTATCAGCGGCCCATCAACATCTCAACTCCTCTACTGCACTGGGCTGGTCAGGGGTCATTCAGAACCATTATGCTTTGTTCGCAAAACTTTATAGTGCTGTTAGTAATTCAATGCTGCCTGGCATTCCATGTGCCACAGCAGCGGGCTGGATTATGCCCATCTAAGCTATATTGGGGATTGATGCATGGCACAAGCAATCATTTCAGGTCCAAATCTTTGCAAGCGCTACCCGCTGATACGGGGGACGACGAAGTATCAAAAACACAACCCATCACTGCAGGAAAAGGTGTTGGTGACTATGACTTTGAGAGAAAGCTCGGGCTACAACGACAAAAGGCAAATGTTGGAGCTCCTCAAACTTTAGTTTATGACGAAGACAGTGAAATAGCAAAGATGAACATAACTCAAGTTATGACTGAATTGCAGGCCATTCAGTCCCAGGGACCAAAGAAGTATTGTATTTTGGGGACGAGGCATTGCTCTTTTTTGCACCAGCAGATTGTTGAGATGTTGTAAGTTCTGTTTACATGATATGATTTTTCGTTGATGCCGTCATTGCACTGACTGGCTTGTTTGCTTCTCTAACATCCAAATCATACGATGCCATTTTGTTTCTCATCTCTGCTCTCTTATTCAGAGCTTACGCCCTAGTATTATCGGGGAATCATCTTTACACATCTGGAGCTCAGGGGACAAACGCAGCAGCCATTAGAGGAGCACTGCGTGCCTTCCAACCCAACCTCCTAACTGTAGTCCTCCCTCAAAGCATGAACAAACAAACTCCTGAATCCCAAGAGCTGCTACAAGATGTTACAAATGTGATAACCATGCCTCAAAATGACCAAATGCCATTGGACATGGCTAGTAGGATTTGCAATTCTCATTTATTGAGCGAGACGGACCACTTGATTAGCTTTGCATTTCACGAGAGTACTACAGTTTTAGAAGCAGCCGAAGAGGCTCATAAGTTGGAGATGTTGGTGACACTATTATATTTAGATTGAGGATTTTGTGGAGATGTATGTTTTGACCCGAATGTGGCGTGTGTACAAGTTGAGGGAAAGAGGAGTAGTTGCAATGTACATCTTATAAATGCGTGGCTCTAGGCATAAGTAACTCAGTAAGCACTTGCATTTGAACTAATATTGCAACTCAAAATTGTACAAACCAGTCTTCTCTTCTTGAGCACTTCAAATGCCTAAAAGTACTTGCTGGTAGGTCAGTCCAAACTTGATTAATCTGTACAGGAAAAAGATTTATTTAGATGCTACTTCTATTTAAGTGCACAAAAGAGACCACACACACACACTTGCACATTTATGAAAGAAACCAAAGTTGAAAAGATACCAAAACCTTTGAAGGTACATCATGTACTGATAGATTGAACCCAAGCCACATGCATCTTCCCAGTGCATCATGTACTTATTGCACTCTCAACTTCTATACCCTAAGACACTTAAACGGATGCCAAATAGCAAACCAAGAGTTGTTAAGGCCCAATCCTCCCCCCAAATACAAATTCTCAGTACTGCTCGTAATTTATTGACCTCCACCACAACAACCCTGCTTTCTAGCAGGTGCCCCCTCCCCACTATTATCTTGCGGCTGCGACAAAGAAATAGTCTGCCCCCTCGCCGGTTGTGACCCGCCGGCACTCTTATCTCCACCACCTCCCTGAGCCTTCAACTGCTTCTTTGTTTGAGTCTTATAAATCTCTTGCAATATCCTCTGAAAGGCAGTGTCTACTCCCGTGGCGTCGAGGGCAGATGTTTCGATGAAGGCCAACCCATTCTTACGAGCAAATGATCGTCCGTCGCGGACAAAGACGGTGCGTTGTTCGTGTAGATCCATCTTGTTACCGACGAGCATGATGAGGCAGTCTTTTTCGGCATTTTCTTCTACCTCCTTGAGCCACATGGCTACAAGATTTGCAATTGAGAACTTGGTAAGACAAAAAAATGGTACCGTGGACATCAGTCGAAAGTCAAGACAAACAGCAACTTACGAACATGATTAAAAGAATTTCGATCAGTAACATCATAAACCAGCAGGGCGCCAACCGCTCCCCTGTAATAACTCGAGGCAATCGACCTATAACGCTCCTGACCCGCCGTATCCCAAATCTGCGCCTTGACTAATTTATCATCTTCAATCTGAACTGTTTTGGTTGCAAATTCTACACCAATGGTAGACTTGGAGTCCTTGTTGAATTCGTTTTTAGTGAAACGGAATACAAGGTTAGATTTGCCAACGCCGCTGTCGCCGAGGAGAACGATTTTGAAGATGAAATCGTAGCTTTCAGAATCCATTTTTAGGTGTTTTATGTGCTTTCAGGATGTAAGCTCTAGCTTTGACGGGTTCGACGTTCGATGATGCTGCTGTTTGTCCAGGCTGGGCTGCTCTATTTGTGGTTCTGCAATTCTTTTTCGTGAAATTGGCGACTTCGTTGAAAGTGAAGTGACCGGCGGGCTGAATGACTTCAAATAACCTTTAGAGTTCATTTATGTAAAGATCCTACATATGATAGATCACAGATTTTCAATGAATATCTTAAACCCAACTCTGAAACATAAAAGTATTGTGGAAATGGGAACGAACAAGTCCTCCCACCCTACACCGCCCCCCCCCCCCCACCATGCCATCAAATGAATCCACATCTTACTCAGAGGATGTATCCGCAGTCTACAATCAAATGGACAATGTAGACAAGAAGAAGCCACTCATCATTGGGCCTCTTGCATTCTTTGCATCTGCCTTCTTGGGCCTTCAATTCTGGTTCATGCTGCTTCCCTTCACAGTTCTTGCAGTTATTGGTGATTTGGCATTGGTTCTCCTTCGCGGTCCAAGATCGAGTTCAAATAATTCAACACCAGATGATGTAGACGAAAAAGTAATTGAGATATTGCCCAGTGATCGAAAGTATGATGTGGTTTTATTAGGAGTTACAGGTTTTACTGGCAAATTGGCTGCATGTTATCTGGCAGAGCAATATGGAGGTAAGGTCTAATTCATTGTTGCTTCCTCCATTATTTCTTTTCTATACTGTTGAGTGGGCACTTTACCAATATCTCTGTGTTGTCACTGGTAAAACGAAGCTGGCAGAGATGCAAAAGTGAAATGGGCAGTAGCTGGAAGATCCAAATCAAGGGTTGAAAGTACATTAAAATCTATTGCAACCAAGTTAGGAAATGATGAGGTGCTCAATGTTGATGTGATGATTGTTGATACATCGTGAGTAATATGCGCGGACTTCTTTCGGTGCTGTTTATATTATAATCAACTTTAGCTCGTAACTGTATACAAGTAAACGAGACACCGTGCGGGAAATGGTCAAATCTACCAGAACCGTCATTACAACCGCAGGACCATTTGTCAAATATGGCAAGTAAATATCTCGTTGATCACTTTGTCTTTACATGAGTATATTTCGTTCATCAAGTTCATCTAATGTTTGATTATCTTACTTTCAGGCTCATCAGTTGTAGAGCTATGCGCAAAGTATGGCACTCATTACGCCGACATCACCGGTGAAGTAGACTGGAATAAAGACATGATGAAACTGTACGAGTCAACAGCAAAACAGTCTGGGGCCAAAATAGTATCATTCTGTGGACATGATAGCATTCCCTGGGATCTGACAGTTAGGGTACTATCAGAGAAGCTGAAGGATGCCGGTGACGAGCTTACATCAGTGGAGTGCTTGGATGAGTTGCAGGGTGGAGTTTCAGGTGGTACCATTGCTACATTTTTTGAGACACTGGATTTGCTCTTCAATCAGTTTTCGTTGGATTCGATCATGTCAAAAATGAATCAACTGGACTGTTACATGCGATTACCTGACGGATCTGAAAGCAGCAATATTGTCAAAGATGACTTACCTTTCATCATCAGTCCTTGTAGAAATCCTTCTTCAAGATTTGTTGAAAAGTGGGCAGGCCCATTTGTCATGGCTTACATCAACTTTGAAGTAGTGCGCAGGGGAGTGGCGCTGTCCAAGCACAACAACAAACATCCCATCAAATACCGTGAAGCTATTGTTGCAGTAGGATTTATGGATGCATTTTCCATGCTGATCGGGCTTCTCTTATTGGGTACACTGATTGTTAACCCCATTACAAGACCATTTCTGAAAATGATCATGGCAAAACCCGGAGAAGGCCCGAGTGAAAAAGAAATGGAAGACGGATTCCTTTGTGTTACTGGTTATGGTATCGGGGCTGATGGTCGCAAGGCTGAATCAGTTATGTATTTTGGCCGTGATGGAGGCTATACAAGCACTGCCAGAATGCTCGTTGAAAGTGGTCTATGCCTAGCTCTTGATGGCACCAAACACGATTATGCCGAGGGTGGGTTTTACAGTCCAAGCTCTCTCATGTGTCATCCGTTGTTAGATCGCCTTATTGATAAAGGTATTGCCCACTTTGCATGTTGTAGTAAGTAGCTCTAAAACTTGTAACGTATTATGTTGTCGTCGAGATGTATTAGTATCATGAATTTCCATTAATACTCATCCTCGGCACCAAGCACGCACATAGACAATCTAGCATCAACCTTCTTCCTAATATCATCGTCCACTCCTATTCTACCATCCCCAAGCTGTTCAAAATCAGCCTCAAACTTCTGTGCAGCCTTCAAACACATCAGTACCAAGTTGTTGGGTGTTGCAGGTTTTGTCTTGTCCCATCTATACAACTCTAGCGACGTGCCCAATCTTTCACCAGACAATGCGCATCTGTTGCGCCACAGCTCCGCCATGAGATATTCTACATCATCTGGATCAATTTGAACAGGTCCGATGTATATACCACCCGTTGCATAGTTTCCGTCTGGTTCTATTAATGATGGCTTCAATTTCTCTTCGAGGTTCTTTTCTCTTTGTTTGAGATGTTGATATAGGCTGACGCGATGCAACAATGTGCAATGTGAGATGATATGACTCTATTGAGTTCACTTGCAGGAAAGCAATGATGCTTACCGATGGCGAACATTTCTGCCAACTCTTTCGGCACCCACAGGGGAAAAAGGCTTTCCACCCAATTCACAAACAGCCATAGCTGCCAGAGTCTGGCCCATAATTGCTGGCATCGTACCCACCACTGGCAAAACTCTTACTCTCATGTTGTCAACGGCACCAAAATTGTGCATACCTTCCTCCTTCTGCTCTTCTGTGATATTGGCCAGTTTGGCAACTACCTTTTCCGAAGAGTATACAACTGAAACCTTTGTATCATCATCAATACAAGAGAGCCAACCGCCGACTGCAATACCACTGCCATTTGTGATCTTGTCACCAGATTCTTTGGCATCCTTCTTACCCATCAGCCTTAACTTTTGTCTCACCGATGTCGCCAATGGATCTCGACTAGCGGACCTCAAGTCTGAAATATGCACCCTCGTAGGATCTGCTTTTCCACCAGCACCCATACAAGATATTACTCTCACTCCCCTCTTGGCAAAATGAGCTATTAGATTTGCCTTTGTGGGCACATCATCAATAGCATCAATGACGATATCCCATCCTCCAGGAGGATCATCGAGCATCGTCCCATCCTTTTCTTTGTCACCGGTAAACATTTTAACTACTGGATCCAACACTAGTCGATTTTCATCAGGACAAATCTGTCGCAAGTAGTTGGATAAAACAGTGGCTTTTGGCAGACCCACATCTTTCAATGTTGCAACCGCATGTCGATTTAAACTTGATAGAGTAACTTGATCAAAATCAACTAAGCGGAGGTAGCGCACCCCTGCTCGAGCTAACATATGAGCGGCATGAGAGCCAACGCCGCCAAGACCTACAACCAGTACAGAAGAGGATTGTATACGTGCCATTCCGGTAGGTTGATCACCGCCATCTGAGTCTGGATTGGCAAAGTATAAAGAGTTGCGAGAGAGCATTTCCTCTCGTATCTCATCTGGTAATTGTTTTCCACTACTTGGCTTCTTGCTCTCACTACTTTGCAACGGTGCACGTGATGTGTCTGTTGATCCATCAGGTGATTTTCGAAAGCTCAAAAGCATTGATGCCACAATGGAGCCGGTAATCAAGCCGATCGTGAAGGCACTGCCTTGGCTGTGCCATCTATCGCTCATGGTGAATCTACTTATATTGAGGTGATAGGTGATGTATTGATGTGTTTCTTGTGAGAGGCGGAGGCGGATGATATTTATGGAAGCTGATAGATATGATTGATTGACTTGATGTGTGTGTGGTCACTACGTACTGTTAAGAGCTATCTATCTAACTCCCGGGCGGCCAAAAAGCAAAGAAGTTCCAGAAAATGGCGGGACTCCCGTGCGTGGAGAACGAGAGGGATCGTCTCCGTGCCGAATGTGCTGCTCCTCCATCAAACCGTCGAAGAACCTCCAACAATCGTCATCATCAGAAATGCTAATTGAATCATCAGACTGTGTAGTGGAACCTCCGCAAAATGAAAGTTTGGTGAGTGAGTTATTGATATGATTGGCCAAATGTGTAGTGGTGGCTAAGCCTAATTTTTGCTGGGCCCAGGTACTGGGGAGCTGTGAAAGGTAGGAGCCGTCAAAGCACTTGTACGGGTGGGTGGCTTTCCATTTCTGGTCTGCTTTTCCAAAGACATTGTATGGAGTTCGGTGGTTGGT
>JALLPI010000523.1:0-18954 GCA_036939935.1 Cyclotella atomus | reverse complement strand
ACCCCTTATCTCAAAGCAGCATACAAGATAAGTGAGAGAAGGACATTGCAATCTTCTACTCTTCGGCAGCATCAGCAGGCAATAGATGAAATCAAAAGACGGCACACGAATGAAGACGGCAATAAAACTTTTCTTGGAGAGTTTCAGCAAGTTGAGTTTGCTGCACCAATCCGTCCTCAACCATCAGCTTATGACACAACAATGACTGATTCTGCAAATGACACCGACTTTGTTTGTCGCCCTACTGCCAAAAGGAAGAGAAATGAGAGACATCGCTGTAGAAGGTGTGGTAATTGTTATGCTGAGCCAGAATGGAAGCCCTTTCATGTTAACAAAATATCATCTACTGACAACAATCCACAAGGGAATAGAGAGGGAAAGTATTTACGCAATGGAAAAGACAATAAAGTTTGGGAAAACTGCACTGTAAATGAGTCTGACTTTGAAGAGGGCTTTAAGGACTTTCCTTTTTGGGATACTAAAAAGCGCTTGCCACCTAGAAAGAATGACAATGCTGCATAAATTACATGAATACTAAGTGCTTGATGCATTCGAATACATTATTAGTGAAATAGAGCAAGGTAGAGGTGGGTTAGAGGGAATTACTCTCCTCTTTTTCTCTCCTCTTTCTTCCCTTCTTTTCCCCCTCTTTTTTCTTTTTTCCCTGATTTACAAGCAAATAGCATGGAAATTTTGCCTACTTAACCATACTTGCAAGGTATAATATCTTCAGTGTCCGATACTTCTTGTTAGTACCAACTCATCACGCGATGACATGCCCACTTCTCACTTTCTGGCGCTTCCTCGCTGTTGGCTGCTTTTGCTCTTTTCCATCGTATCAGAACCCCAACTCTCAAATGGCTGGAGTGAGTTAGTACCATAGCAATCAAGCTGCGCCATGACTATCGAAAAGTCGGTAGCCTTTGCTGCCTTTGACGACATGATTAGTGATACAAAGCATCCCGCGCCAGCATCTGAAGCTCTTGAATCTCAAGAATTAGGTGCAGTTGACACTGCAAACGCACTGATTGCAACAACATCACAAGAATACACACTATACTTCATTCGACATGGTGAGGCATTACATAACATACTTGAAAAAGATGCGGCTTCTGCAGCTCGAGAAAATGCAATATCTCTTGGTTATGCACCAGATTCAGATCATGTCAAACAAGTTATGGAGGAAGCACGTAAAGCAATACTAAATAGCGAAGGAATGGAAGACCCACCCCTATCAGAATTAGGTATGGAAGAAGCACGACGAGCTAAAAGAGAACTGGAGAGTTTGATTGACAAGTGCAATTTACCTCAAGTGCAAGAAGTTTGGGTAAGTCCTCTACAGAGAGCACTTAAAACTGCTTCAATCATATTCCCTGCAAATGGTCCTAGGATCAGAGTAAAAGAGGAGTTGGAAGAGAGACATACTGGGTTGGCATGTGATACGGCCGCGCCGCTCAGATCAATAAATCGCCCATCGTTTCAACACTTCTCTCTGAGCGGCTTGCGGCTTGGTAGCTTGCTTACAGGTGCTTCCAATTCTAGTAGCATGGACAAAATGGATGCCTTGGATGAAGAAACAGTTCAAGTCGATGGGGCGGTCGAAGATTTGAGCTCTGACTTTGGTTTGTTTAGATTGAGTGGTCATCCTGGAGAAGATGACTTGTGGGAACAGTTAGACAATGCTGAATTACAATTGGTAACGAATGAAGAGACCGGAAGTAGCCCTGCATCCGATGAAAAGAAAATTGCCTCAAAGTACGCAGCTTCTGCCGACGGAAATATGAAAGTCGATGGATCCAACACTAAGTCGAACCAGAAAGAAGACAAAGATATGCTACGTGAAAGGACAAAAAAGCTATTTGACTTACTTACTCAAACCGAAAACAGAAGTATTTGTCTGATTGGTAAGACATGGACTAATTTGCAAAGATCTATTCTTCCTCTCTACTAGGTACTCAACCGCTCCCCTTATTTCTCCTTTACTTACAGGGCACAAAGGCTATCTCCGAGAATTAGAACGAGGTCCGTTAGGTTATTCCGATGCCCAACTCTTTAAGAACTGTGAGTTGAGAGTATACAAATTGATATTGGATGTAATAGATGATGCACCCGACACAAGTACAAGAGCTAGTATCGTTGCTGAAAGAATAGCATCATCACTTGTCCCGGATGAGTTCATGTAGTTACTAAGCATGAACATCTGAAGTGATCTCACAAACAGATACAAGTTACAATGCAACATCTTAAGTTAGTTCATTCTGATCTGTTGTCTTGATTCCGAACGATATCATTGCCTTTGAAATCCTTCCATCTACCTATTGATCCAACACGCACGTCCCCTCTGCCACCTTTAAGTATTTCCTCGTTAAATAGCATCTTACTCACATTTTCTGCACCTATGGAGGCACCCATTTGAAACGTTGGATTCGGAACTGCAGCAGGGCCGTTTTCTATGTTTGCACCTACATCGATTTTTTCTACAGAGTCTGACTCCTTTCTGGAGGAAAGTACGGTAGGTGACCGGATCTGATCAACATAGCCAATCCTATGATGTCGCGGAGGAGCGCGGATGACGAATGGCATGGTGTCCATCCAATAAAAGGCAGCGATTAGAATAAAAGAAGTGGAAGTACACATCTTGTACTAAAGCCTTCCTCCTTGGTACCGCTATCTCCTCCCTCGCTCCTCCCTCCTCCCCTCCCGCGCGTTTCCCGCCATTTCCTCCCTCTTTCTCTCCTTCTACTTTCACCACCACGACACCATGAGGACCTGCCAACACATTATCCGAGCCGCAGCAGTTGCCTTGGCTGCAACCATCCAATGCAATGCGTTTATATCATCGGAAATGATGTTAGGTCTAATTCAGCGGCCTTTTGTCACAAATCTTCATGCTGATGTGCAGAGCAATGATGATGCACAGCTTGTGTCGATGGGCTCACGAAGAGGTATTATTGTCAGCTCATTACTGACTGCGGTGTCCCTAACTATACCACTGCCATCTGTAGCTTCCGAAGATGCAAAAGCCACCGATGGGATGGTTTCCACAGGAAAACTTGCGTCCCTCCTCTCAACCATTCCAACTTTTGCATTAGTAGATCAAAAAGGAGTGCCATACTTCGTTGTTGGAGAAGATGCAAAGCTGACTTCATACTTCTTTCTATCCTACGGTGAGACTAAACGTATACTGGATGTGGCAAATAAGTCAGCAGATAAGGCAATCAAAGCTGCAAAAGCGGAGTTGAAAAAGAAGAATGGTGTACTGACAAAAGAAGACGAGGAAGAAATCGGTACAAATCCATGGAAGACAGCTCGTATTACATCCGTGCCTTTAGATCTCGCTGTATCACTCTCATCCAAAGGAAAACTTGCTGGCGCTTACTTCAGATTAGCTCCTTCAGAATCTGACATTGAAGATGCCCTGTCTTTAGATGGAAGTGATGATTTGCCAGAAGGAAAGGTACCTCTGTTTTACATGGAGGACATGACAATATCTAATGGGCTATCTCCGCTCTACTTTCAAAAGGAGCAATTAGTGGCTGAATGGAAGAGCCAGAAACAGAAGGGAGAAATACCGGAGATTAAAGTGACTGAATTGTTTGCCACTTTGACTGAGATGCTACGTCCAGGAGGTACTGACGAAGACTTAAAAACACTGGTATTTGTCCCTCCGAGCGAGAGTAAAACAAAAGCGAAGCAAGTGCTGGCCGGTGAGAAAGAGCCATTCAAGTTAGGTGAACGAAATATTGTGTTGTAAATATATGTTATCTGGCTCGAATGGTATAATAAAGAACATATATTATGAATGTTAATATCTTTACACCAATGCCTCCGGATACGCCAAGTTGTTAAGTAGTAAGAGGAAGCCCATTATCCACACGTCTTACTGCACTTTGAACATAGATATTTTACGAAAGTAGCATTTGTTGCAGCACTGTAAAACAAATTAGAAAATGAAAGGAATGAACACATACGGGACTTGTCGACAGTACTCGTCGAAGTCAGCACCATACTTCTCTTTGCAATGGATGTGATCTCTGGTAACACGATGAGCTAGTACCACAACGAAGAATGTGACATAGAAGTAGGGAATATACGAGCCAAAGCCCGTGATGAGACCCCAAGAAAGAGCCATGACAAGATCAGCTGTATAGTGGATCTTACGAGCCCAACCCCACCAGCCGCCTGTAAGGAGTTTGTTTCCATGTTTGGTTTTGATGAATGTTGGATTCTTAATAGTACCCCACGGCAGTTGAGGAAAAGTATTTCTCTCAACATAAGTACCACGTTGCTGCATTCGAAATCTATTCTTCTGCGAGTTGGCAGTGTCCCAAACGTAGTATGCAGCCAAAAGAAGAATGAATAGGAATGCAGTGTATGCGCCACTGTGTTGGATTGGCTCATTGGCCATGTTTTGGTTCAACAAGTACAGCGTTGAATAGCAGTACGAGAATGGTACTCCAGCCAAGTTCCAAAAGATGAGCATGTACCCAAACTTTTCGTAAAAGATGTCCCAGGTTGTAGGAATGCACTCTTCTCCTTTCATACATGCGTTGACGTACAAACAATGGGCCAATAGCATGAATAAGAGTGGCGCTGATGTCTGAATGGCATTCATTTGAATTAGTCCTCCAAAGAGAGACCAAATCCCAGGCATTGAGCCGGACTCAATCATTTTGGCTACATTTAATTCGTGGTCTTTCACAGCAGCACTGAGTGAAATGAAGAAGAGGATCTTCCATGGAATGCGAATCTCAGCCCACATTTTCAAGTCAACATTTCCGATCCTCGGATTGAGTACCGCACCCATAAACATGTCATATGGTAGGGAACCAGACATGCGATGCGTCCTTCCTGAGACGACTCCTACAACATATGTTGCAATTGTGACAATAATGGCCCAAATCATGGCAACGGACATGATCGGACCAATCTCATCCACCACAGCTGTGATGGGGAAAATCCCAGTATTATGAAGTACCAGCACCAGCACCAAATCAAGATACCATGTGGCAACGCCGTTACAAAGATATTCCAGCTGTTTTCCTCCTAGACTCGGTACTGGTAAGCCGTTGACTTTGATTCCAGGCATAGTGGCAGCAGTAATGTACTGGAACACAGTGAAGCCCATGTAAATGATGGTAGCTCTCACGTTAGGCATAATGGAAGGAAGGCCCTCTACCCAAAAGTCTGCCTCCAAAGGACTCCTCAGCCTACCATGATGCAACGCCAGACAGATAAACATGTAAGACATGAGAATGGGGAAGCCAACCATTAGAGCAGTGACGCCCATTGGTCCTCCAAACTCGTAGACGACTTTCGTGTCGGCCGCGTGTTCAGTTTTGGCTCCTTCTTTGGTGACGACTGATGTGCGCTCGTCTTCACTTGAATCAGTTTCGTCTGATGTTGTAGAGCAGCGTGCAACAGGAGCTGCTGCGGGAGATGAGGGCTTTTGCAGACGCTGGCGCAGCCCTCCGCGAAGGGAGCCACGTTCGGATTGAAGTAACATGTCAATTTACTTGTGTGCTTTTGCAATTGTATATTTTGAGATAGGTGGTTGATGTTTATGGATTTGTTTTGTTTGAAGACGTGCGATTTCCCCTGAGCCGTGGAGTTCTGCGAGACTGTCTTGTTGTGGTTGACGTCGACGATTTTGTGAGGATGGTGTTGTGTTGGCTTCGGGGTTCCCATTTTTAGAACTGGGTACCTTTTTATTTCAAATGTCCATAAAGGCGGGATAAATAGTCATGAGTATTTGTTAGAGGAGAGAGAAATATCTTAATTGATTATGAATGATTCGAGGTATGTCATTGTACCACCCACTATTGGCTCAGTTACTTCTCAGCTTGGATTCTTGGATGTCAACATCGTTATTTTCATTTGGCTCTATTAAAAATCCAATGCAGAACCACCACTCCTGTCCTTAACCCTTAACTTCAGATTAGTCTTTGGTGCAGGAACTGCCCTAAAGGAATCTACAATTCCCCTGGCAGTGGCATCACTTCCCTTTCTCCACCTTCCTGCATTAGCACTAGCCACCAACATTACTGCATTATTTGTCCCTTTCGGGATCGATGCAACCAAAATTGCATTTCGCGGAATCTCCGCATTCGTAGATTGGGATAGATTGGAGAATGATAGTTCAATGATGCGTCGATCATCCACCATCGTAGACTTCTTCACTTTCACATCCGTCGGAGGCCCATAGAACGAGAATCTTCCAGTTGGATCAAAAAGTCTACCCAAGAAAAAAGATGATGGCAATTCTTCCAGTGATTTGCCCCCTGTGTTTTCAGTGACTGCAATGAATGCCCCATCACCAGTTTTGCCATCACGACATTCTACATCAAATACACTCCCGGTCTCTAGTTTGTAAGGCGCATTGAATGATACCAAAACCGCAGTTGGGTTGGCTTTGGATCCTACCAGCAGCTCGGCTGAGACATCACCGCCCTTTCCCTGCAAAACATCAGTACCGTCCCTGAACACAACTCCCGTGACTGGACGAGATTTGCCAGCTTGGGCACTGACTCCCATGGGTCCTGATGGGTCAACACCTGTTCGTAAGAACTCTTCGATTTGCAAAGAGTCCTGGATGGCGGGTGCTGCGTTTGCTGCGAAGGGCGATAGTGCTGCAGATGCAGCAGTGGAAAGGATTTCCCGTCGTGTTGCTGCAAGGATGATATGTGAACGCGGTGTCACAGCAACTGGCTGGAAGGAAGAGGCGAGGCCCGTAGAGAGGAGAAGGACATATGCTTTCATCGTTGAGTAGGTAGTTAGTTCTTGGTCTCCGGTTGGATTAAGAAAGCATCACACCGCGCACCTATGAGCTCAGTGCATCTGTATCTAGAGGCTTAGAATTCAGTCGGCAGGTCTTGATTTCGAGGTAATCATTCTTTTCATCGCAAGAAATGGCGCCAAAAAACCTCTCTCCTCCTCTCTCTCGAGGTATCTCCTCCATCCTCCATCCTCTTCTCCCTCTCTTCTCTCTTGTACCACCTCAAGAAGATGCACACAGACGAAACCCCTAAAGACGAAAAAGAGAAAGCTCAATACTGGTCAGTACTACATCACAAGAATGTAAACGCCCACGACATTAATGCAGACGTTGGTATCCCTTATGTCATACGTCACGAGAAAGATCCATTGGTAGAAGAATCCAGCAAAAAATCTGACATCATGTTAGAAGCTGAATATGGCAGTGCTTCCGGTGAAGAGGATAAGAAACATAGAAGGAAGTGGAGCCGAGTGAGAGAGCTGGTACAGACCAACGAGTTATTTGTACACTACTTGCCTGAAAACGATGATGACAAATCTTTGACGGAATCGTTGAGTCCGGCTCACAAAGGTGCCTATCATCCTTTGCGAGGGAAATGGTCGGATGTAAACGATGCTGCATATGAACTTACACTGCGTGAATGTTTACTGCTTACTCTGGTGCTGCTGGGGTGTGGAGCAATCGCCTATAGTTATGTGTTTGAGAGGTGGAGTATTCTCGATTCGCTATATTTTACAACAGTTGCATTAACTACCGTTGGATATGGTGACATCACGCCTACAACACGATCGGGTAGACTATTTGCATCGATATTTGCAATGGGTGGAATTGTAATCCTAGGTCTTGCACTAGGTGTGGTTGGCAGTAGGTTGGTTGAAGCGGAGATAGAAGCCACTGAAAAGATGAAAGAAAGTTCATCTAGAGTTTTGGAGAAGGCAATGCGTATTAGCCGCAGGCATCCGCGTCCTCGTTTGGCTTCGGATCAGTTTGGATCGAGTGCTTCTCTTGATAGTATGGACTCGGTCGAGTCCATGGATGATACAGTTAGTAGCTTGCCATCATTTGAGGAAATGGGCATGCGGTCTAGATTGTGTTCTGGTTGCAGGAGGCTAATCAGTTTGATTCAGCATCATTTCCCAGCCTTTGGCCCACTACTGATCGGGGCATTTATTATTGCAAAGTTGGAGGATTGGGGTTGGATTGATGCCATTTACTTTTGTGTGGTGACATCTACTGTAAGTTTACGTGATGTATGCGTCTCTTATCATAAGTATACTTCTCAGTCGTTTTATTTCACATTCTTAGACTATTGGATTTGGTGACCTGGCTCCGGTAAAACCCGTTGCCAGAGTTTGTGCATTGTTCTTTGTAAGTAGGTATAATGTGAAGTGTTGAGCGTGTGAATATCCAAACGTTAAAACCCATTGAACTTGTATCTGCCCTTGCATGAAGATTCCTCTCGCAGTAGCGGCAATGGGTTACATACTTGGTCAATTAGCATCATTCATTGTTGGTGAGTTAAGACATTATGAATGATCTTATCTGAACTTATTCTCGAACAACAATAAACTCATTTTAACAACTTCAAGAACAAAGAAGAGAAGAATACTACAAACGGCTTTTGTCAAAAGACTTGACAATTGAAGACTTGGATGCTCTTGACACAGATGGTGATGGGGGAGTGTCAGAACTAGAATATCTTAAATTTATGCTCGTCGCAATGAAGAAAGTGGATGCGAAACTCTTTGACGATCTTCACTTGCAATTCAAGAAGATAGACGTTGTTGGTGACGGTAAGATCACCAAGAATGACTTGAAAGTCATGGCCACCCGGAAGATGAAGAAAGTTCACAACAAGCTTGCACTCAGCGTCTACAAGGTATGGACTCTGCATCTCCTTCTTGTGTTTCAACAGGTTGTGACATGACATCTTCATCTCTTTCAAGAACAAATTGCAGCAGACGCACAGCAAACAAGGATTCATTTTTGCTTCAGCCGTGGCGTTGAAAGCAAAAGGGTCTGACTCCAACTGAACAATGTTGCTGCATTGATCTCCAGCTCCATCTAGAGTTTTGATTTTCGTATAGCAAAATGATTATGTCGTCGTGCAGCATAGGCAATAGCTAACTGAAACTCTACTTAACAGTAGACATCATTCTTTGGCCGTTTCGAGTACTGGAAGACTAACCTCTTGAAATGCATTATCTTGAGTTGTACTTTGCATAATGGAGATGTATGCACTAACGATACAACTATTCCCTGCTTCTACCTCAGTGATGTCTTCAGTTTGATATCAGAGTATGCAGTGCCAGAATCTGACATTAACGAGGTACCATTCCACTCTGAATCGTCAGCTTTCATATCATTGGTCAAAAACGATCTAAAGGACCTGGTGAACATCAACTTATCAGCAGGGAGAAGTGACGGACGAGTGCGCCTAAATGCGTCTTTGATGTGCTGTTTTCCTAAGACGACATTGTGTTTTTCCTGAGCTGAGAGTTTCTTATCAAGGATCTCGTGAACAGCCATCAAGTGAGCAGTATCCAATACTGCTTTCAAATCAGCAGCACAGAATGATTTAGCGTGGGATAAGTCTTGGCAAAAAGTTGAGAACAAGTCTTCTCTTTCCAGACATAATTTGACCTCTTCGTCAACACTTCTCAGCACCAACATGGAAGAGAATAAGCTATTCCATTCAGACTGGGACTCGGGGTAGCCAATGTATACTTGCATTCAATGAAGGTCAGCCAGATGTGATGTGATAGTACGAGGCCAAATGAAAACGCGCTATTGCTTACCATGCTTTTCTAGACGCCCTGGTCTCAACAGTGCATTGTCGATCTTATCAGGTCTTGAGGTTGCTGCTACAACAAAGATTTGTGCCTCGGTACTGCGTTCTGTACCATCTAACAGTGTAAGAAGCTGGTTTACAACACGATCGGTGACGCCAGTATGGTCGGACCCTCTTTGAGGTGCCAATGAATCAAAGTCATCAAAAAAGAGTAATGATGGAGACGCTGCTGCTGCGCGGGCGAATAACTGTCTGACTTTGGCCTCTGATGCACCAATATAACGATCCAAAAGTTCGGCTGAGAAATGGCAGTGTCATATTAGGACGGGAAGCGGTTTTTTAGTGCAAATAAATGTCGAAGTACTCACGGCCACGGCATGTGATCAAGTTCAGGTTGCTTATCTCAGCAAGTGAAGGCACAATAAAAGATTTTCCACAACCAGGGTAGCCAAAAAGGATTAGTCCTGTCGGCAATTTGGTTGGCGCATTGTTGTATATTCGTCTAAACTTCATCGGGTGTACGATTGTGTCATGAAGCAATCGTTTGGCTCGAAACAAACCCCCAATTGAATGCCACTCCATCACGTTGTCATTGTGAGACATTTCGAGGGATTGCTGAGTCAATGGAACGAAGTCACGGAGGATGTGATCGATGTCGCCGAGGTGCGTTGAATCCTGTGGCGGTAAGCCGTCGTCATAATTATGGAGCTCACGCAGCTCGGAAGAATCACGAATTCGTTTAGCGAGCCGATTCAAATCTCTAGGCCTGTAGCCATCTGTGAGCCTCCCAAGCCTTGAAATTGAATGTGGTATTTCGTGGTGCTTTATCGATGGACCGAACAATTGTTGGTTGAGAAACTTAGCTCGTTGTGTGGCATCAAACGACGGAACTTCCACCGACGAGTGTACCATTTGCATGAAGCGACTAGATAAAGACGACGCATCTTTGCATGTAAATAGACTAGCAACCCTCCCAATCATTTCTCGAGATAAGAGCAAGAGATGATCAACTATGACCTTCACCTGACTGATTAGCGCCGGGTTTGTCGTCTGATGTTGTATACTGCCATCGCCGACGCCACCTGTATCCAAATTGGGAATCAAACAATCCAAATCATCTAAGATTAACACGGAAGGTTGTTTGAGTACAGCTTCGTCAAATGCGCTTTGCAGTTCTTCAAGAATTGAAACCAAAGTATTTTGAGACGAAGATTGAAGCTTTCTACAGCCCAAATAAACGACTGAGTTCATTTGCGTGAAAGATGACCTTGCAGCAATGTTGATGGAGAAATGAGTCTTGCCCATTCCTTCCTCTCCTGTTATCCCAATGAAACAACGCCGATCATCAGTAGTCGCATTACTGGAGCTTTGCGTATCAAGTATTTCGGATATCGATGATAAGAGTTGATCTTCATTTGATGGGGGATCGTCATTTGGAGGTAAAGACGATATTCCGGAGTTCTCCACTATGTCGTATGTTAATTCGACGCTTTCCGGTGATGCATTTACTGCCTTGGGCTCAATAGATGTCTGCAATTGTTCGTCACTCTCGCTTCTTCCGAAATCAAGATTGATGAATTTCGCTAGTTCACCTATGCGAGAAATATGGCCAACTCTGGGCTCGTCTAACAGGGATGAACCGAATTCCACACGATAGAAAGTGTCTGCGTCCTTTAACTCATGAGCACCACACATCCACAAGTGCTTAGCCGAAACAATGCTCCCTTGACAAATCAGAGCTGAATCATCTAGTACTTCGCTGTCATTCGGTGCACATTTATTTTGGCAGTCATTGCAAGTCGTTTTGTCTGCATACTCATCGGAAATCTTCCAGGGAATCGTCAATCGTTCAATGCTTAAAGAAACCTTTTTGAGACTAACCTTCGCTTTTCCATCAACAATTGCATCACGCGTATGAATGACACTATTTCTAACAAAACTAACAGGCAGCAACTGAACCGAGACCCAACCTTTGAATAGTTGAGCACCAAGCTGAAATCTCAAAAACGGGTGCAGAGCTTGGCAACGGCATAAGGAGATACTTCGTTAGAGAATCATGACATACAGTTTGCTTCCGTCCATTCGTTTACTCACCCACGTGACCTTCTTTCACTTTATCATCAATATTTAGTGTAGCAACTGCTGCGCTGTATGTCTCATTTTTATCATTACATCCATACTTTTGGCTGTGGGGGGCATTTGTTCTTTGTATCAGGACTGTTTCATGTTTTGCATAAGGTTCAACTTGTTGATAGCCAGGTATATCCAAAGCTGTTAACGGATGAACGTAGACAGATGACAAGCTTGGAGTAGGTAAATGTGACTTGATCAACTCAAGGTCAGTATTTGGATAGTCCAAAATGGTTGGTTGTATTCGAACTGGTCTACTGGGCCAGTTTATGGGTTCTTGAGTTGTCTGATCTGATTCTCTGACACGAGGTTTGGGAATAACTATAACTTCGGTTTCTGCCATGAGACGTATACAAGGATCTGAACCCTTGCTATAATTGTCGAATTGATCCGAGCAAGAGAAGTCACTCTCAGTATCACTCGAAACATCCATCTCGTCAACCCTTCCATCTTCTACAACCTTAACCCAAGCTGCAGTTTCAATGCCTCCGTGTGATTGGTTTCTTTCAGGTGGTAACAATCGTAAAGGTAAAACTTGACCAGGATACACAATTGAAATTTGACTGAGCAATCCACCGTCTTCCAAAACAGATGCTTCCATTTCAATGATTTCCCAATCAGAGATTGACAGAGGTTCAAAAGTTACTTGTTTGGCTACAGGCACAAATGGAAGAGCACGAACAGATACTTTCACAGGTTCGCTGCTGCGGTTGAAGATTTGCTTCAGTGATGGATGTAGATCTGGTGATATCTCAATTATGCCATCTATGTTCCCTGAAAAGAGGACTAGTATGTGAGCTACACCATGCACAGAATGCATTCAAACCGAGTCTCTCGACCTCGATAGATAGTTATGCAACATGTTGATGGTTGGCATCAATCGCAGATAGAGATGCTTCTGTCAAGCTTCTGAAAGCAAAGACAGTTGGCTAAACAGGCTCTTACCATTTCTATACGGAGCATCTATCAAAGACAAACAACCCGGGGCTCCACCATTATACGACCCATAAAGAGTAATGATCTCCCTCGATAGATTGTTCAGTTCACGAAATGTAATTTCTATCGGTAGAAAATCTATAACATCAAGTGAATCATCTGTCAGTATCACGTCAGTAATTTCGTGTTCGGTGCAACTCAGAGCCACTTTACGAAGATGTCGCGCTGTCTTTTGAGACAATCTTATAAAGAGATTGCTGTGGTCTGTCTCGGGTGGACGTGGGATGGCGATCAGATCCATCAGGTCCATGAGAGAAGGAAAAAGGAGAAAGCAATAGACAGAGGTGGAGAATGAAAAGGAGAAGGAGAAAGGAGATGGCGAAGCACGGATCGAAGTTCGGAAAGAGAATTGGGGAAAGGGAAGAAAGCGGCAAGCAAGGCCACTGATGCCACTAGAGATAGATACTCCTGAGCTCATAGACTTTGCAGCTTAATTGGACATTATCTTATGACATGATTTGATACAATACTTATGGAACTGCTTATATTGACTTTAATGAGAGCTCAATTGCCTTCTTCAAATCTTCATCTTCACTGCTGTTACTTGCAGCACGGCCTTCCATTGATGCCATGATGGCTGAGTCAAGGTCATGATCAGGTACTTGATCGTCATTGTCACTATCAAAGGAATCGCATATAGTAATAACTTCGTTTCTATCTGCCTTGCCATTTATGGCTTGGTATTCCTCTCTTGACCGTTGTAATGCCAACGCCATTTCGTTGTCGGCTTCAGAAGACCCCATCAATTCACCTGCCATCACATGTTGATAACCGTTCAGCGGCTCTAGATCAGGCGGTGTCTCTGAGGATGCAAAAATGCCATATTCATCATAGCATATATACTTGTCCTTGTCTTGCAACTTCATCTGCCGTGATGCATCCACGGCAATCATTTTCTGTGCGAAAGCAGGTTTGCATTTGATGGATCCAACTTGAAAGTCTTGACCGCTTTGAACAAGGACACATAGCAATCTTGATTTGCTCTCGGATCTGAAGTCGATTGAGAAACGTCTCCATGCTGCCTCAAATTTCTTTCCTTTTGCAACCACCTCGTGCTTCTCAATACCATCAGCTGACCGGCAGCTCATACCACGGCAATTTAACTCCAACGCGAACGACATAGCATCATCTTGTTGAGAAGTTGACATGAGGGAAAAACAAGTATCGTTGACTGCCAAATAGAAGAGTACGGTACCTCCGCCACCCGAGAGGCATTCGACTTTGAAAATCCTGAACAAGTACGCTCCACCCAACTTGCGCTCGTATATCAGTGTCTTCTCACCATGTAAGCCACGGTGGTGTGATGTCCCAGCGATTCCGAGCGACAGAATCCTACTCCCAAAGCAAAACTTCTGCATTACAATGTTCATCTTTGGCGGCTTTGCAAGTTCCTTTACTAATAGAGGTGCATTTGATACAAATCTCACCACAAAACTTAGCGCCTCGTCGGTTGCAGCAGGGTGACCAAAGCTCACGGGCATTACAATCAATTTCTTCTCAAGAGCTGTACGGCTGAGCATCAACCTGATGTGCCCATTTCTAGTTAGACCGAAGAAACGGCCGTCGACTGCTTCCAGCTGCACTGGCTCCTCATTGTGTACATCATTCTTCGCTTCGCCTACCAAGATTCCAATGTCGCATGCCTTGTAGCTCTTTTTACGATCTGCCCGACCGTGAGATGCTCCACGTCGAGTTTTTTGGATGCACATCACATAAACTTCTATGTCATCACCTCCAAACTCTGATTCGCCTGGCTGTGCGCCCACAGTGCTGAGTTTGAATGCTCTGTAACAGCGGTGATTGGATGGTTTGGGCGGAAAGTTGGAAGCAAACGATTTCGCGTGATTACCTCTAAAGGCTAACACCACATCGACATTCGAAAATCCCATCAGAAAGTCGTCGTAGCCAATCCAAAAAGTGCCGTCATTCTTCATGGTTCGTTCCAGCTCGGGGCTTATGGGTTTTGTCAAGTCAACATGTGAGCTACTAACAGAGCCATTTTTGTGCTGAAGCAACTTGTGCCAAACGGTGCTCTTGTCACTGAACTCACCCTTCCACTCGCCTTGGCCGTGTGGATTGCGTATCCTAAGGAGGCGAACAGTTCCATCAAGATCAGTGAATCCACTCACGTTCCCTTGAACTTTCTTGTCATAAAAGAATTCGGCCCCTACGTTCTTCACCTCACGGACGTCTAGAATCGAATATGCATGCATGCCAACGATGCCTTCTTGTGATGACGTAGTTCCGCATCCCATGGGCAATTTCTTCCGTCGGAATGACATCAACTCTCCCCAAAATCTTCTAGGATTGAAGTCGTGATGATCAAAGTTGTAAACAGCAGTTGGAGCGCCCGTTAAATCCAGGAACGCCTCTGCCACATGTCCCCCTGATATAGCCTTGTATGAACCATGCATTTTAGCATACGCTTTCTCAATAAATGGCACCCAAAGTTGGTTTTGCTTTGCTTTTGAGTAAGCCAAGTCGGAAGTGCTAACCTTCCGGTTGACAGATGATAATGCAGGTGCCTTTTTTGCAGCGGTACTCGAGCGATACGATGGATATTTGTTGAATCTATCATAATGTAGAAACTCATGAATCTCATTCAGTGTAGTTCTACATTTGTCTGATATCACATTCGGGTCGAACCTACTACTGACTCTCGTTTGTTTGTCGTTTTGACTGAAAGTAGATGTAGATAAAGCAGCAGCAATCGAAGAATCCATACCGGAAGCCACCAAACTCTGTTGTAATGCTTGTTTGATATCGTCTTGCTCTTTCTTTTCATTTGTCGCCTCAATGAAACAGGGCAGAAAGTTATCCATGACAATCTTCTTCCAGTAACCATCGACAAACAGTGTTACATCAATCGCCCCAAACTTATCACTTTCTCCGTAAGAGTTTGCGCCAATCAGTCTATAAATGAGGTCTTCTCGTTCGGCAACTACTGCTAATGCGCTCAAGAACCAGCAGTCACCAACCTTGCCTATTGGATTGAATGCAAAAAAGTTGTGATCAGTTCAATACTATCTAATGTACCAGAAACATTGAAGCATTTTACTTACCTTGAACCAAATCTTCGGCTCTGAACCCTCTATTAGGCTTCACTAAACAGTGCCCATTATGCGCACCGAATCTATACCAATGCAACATGTACGATGTGAATGCCCACGAGAAGTACTTGCAACTATTGCTTTGGCATTTGTAATACGGCCTACCGATATTGTTCCCCTTTTTGGAGTATCCTAATAAACACGGCTTGGCCGGTCTGCATCTGCATTTTGGTGCTGGGGGTACTATGAAATCATCGTTGGCTGCAGATTGTTCAACTGTTGACTTCTTTGAAGATTTGTTTATCACGTGTATCCCATCAATTGTTGCAGGGTTACCAGCTGTGAATTCAGTATCATGATAGAGTATCGGTTGAAGGTTCCGAGAAATTCGAGTTTTTGTTTGATGCTCAACATAAACGGCTGCTGAGATTAGAGCTTCGTCGCAATCTTCGTTGTCATCTGACCTTAGCGAAGACTTTTTGCCGAATATTGAAGCCTGTTTCAATCCAGCCTTTTTAGCTGGAGCAATGTTTGGTTGAATGTGATTTATATCTTCTTCAAATACAAGACCTGATTGCAGTTCAGTGCCCGTTTCTGCTGCTGCTGCTGCTGCTGCTGCTGCTGATGGCTTTGGTTGTTTTGACTTTCTGTGTCCCTCTTTCAATTGGACTGAAAATTTCGAATTGGACTTCTTCCTTTTCTTTTCGTAAGGGTTGTGTATTTCTTTCGTACAGACATTCGATTGCGGTTTGTTCGGGCATACATCATCTTTGTGACTCCCAGACATATGTGTTTGTGCAATGATTGTGCCCTTTGCATATGGATTGTGCACAACAAGCGATTGACTTTGATGGGATGGTTTGTCTCTTATATTGACATCACCTTCTGTATCAGATAGTATTGTGACTTCATTGCAATTTGTTGTCAGGGCAATAGGTGACTTGCCAGAGGAGCGAGCTTTGGCATTACTGCTTCGTCCAAATTCTTCATCGTCTGACAGAAGATCGATAACTTCATCGCCACTCATCACCTCTTGAACTGAAAAATAAGTCTTTTGTTGTCTTTTGTCAATCTTTTGGTTAGCTCTTTTGTGATTGGTCAGCTTGCAACTTGAAGCTGACTGATAATACGCTGCTGGCTCTTGTCGTGAAGTGAGGCGTGATGAGTGAATGAGGTGAGAAAAGATTTTGATGCCGAATTTGAGAGATAGTTCGCGAACTAAAGGCGCGCCAAATACAAGGGGGATACACTTGTCCCAACAGATAATGGTATGTACTTCGTGTGCATCAGCATTGTGACAAGGAGCACCTCCTCCGGAAAATACGGATGCCGTTTTTCAAAAGTCAGGAGTGTTTGGGAGGAAGGATTGCAAAGGACGCAATCCTTCCTAATGTAATTACTAACTTTTATAATAAGGTGCTTTCTTAGTTTTACATTACGTGAAAATGTTTTGATTCGGGGGGCCGACGACGAAACTTGATACTGTTACAGACTCCTCAGTTTTGTAGTAGATATTTTGTTGGGGTATGCAACTGGGTCCCTCCCCAGTGGTGCAAAGGTTTTCAACTGTCATCACAGAGACTTACGGAGGGGTGTCGGCGACTAAACCAGGGTATTGTACCCAAGCAAAGTGCTCGGGTGTCGGGTGGATACCCGGCACCCAACACCCGAGCAATCTGAGCTCAGGTACCCGATACTTATACCCGACACCCAAGTAAATTGGTCGGGTGTCTCTCTTCAGGTATATTGCCCCTTTTTGGACGATTCCTCTGTACAAAATGCCCAACATAAGGTAGGTTCAAGCCAAACATAAAGTAATGAACACTCACAGTGACGGGCGAGGCCTTGTATTTAGTTCCTATGTGCTTAAAATCACGACTCAGTCCTGGCGGAGGAGAAGAACACAAAAGAACACGGGTTTTTCACCTAGAATGCCCTTATTTTAATTTTAGCCTGATTACGGGTACTAAGACCACACCCTACCCGACACCCGAGCACCCACCCGAGCAAAGAAAATGCTCGGGTGCCACCCAACACCCACCCACCTGAGCCCAATTTTGCTCGGGTGCAAAAGCCTGATTGTGACAGAACAAGATTTACTAACAATTATTAGTAGTGTCAAGAGATATGCTGCCCATAATTGTAAATAGTCATTGAGTGTCTTAGATTTTTCTTATGTCAGCCCCTTGTTCTCATGAAAATAGATTGTTTGAGAAGGGGGAGAAACTCAATGAGGCTTCTCACTTTTAGCATGATAAATCTAGCTTGCGAAGGTATCTATTCTAAAGGAATCTCTTGGAATGTTCTTAGAACACTGAAGAACTTCAGAAATGAAAAATGACAATGACAGGTACACTTAATGCTTCAACTCTCTTTTTTGCCTAACTTATATATCTTGCCTACTGTAAAATGTTTTGATCACAAATTTTGTTTATAACAGTATCAAACAGCAATGAAAGGTAATCTGAAAAGGTAAGGTGTTGAAATTGTTATTATAGACAGTTAAAGGTGCCAGGAGAAGTGTACCATCTGAAAAAGTACAGTGCTATTGATGCAGTGTGTAAAACCCCATGCAAGTTTACCAACAGGGGCAAAGCCAAAGATGAAAAGAAGAAAGGTGAGGGATGTAAACTCAAACTAATTGACAAGTAACGTGCAAAAAAGGAGGAAAATGGGACCATGAAAGCAGATCACTCACATTGGTAACCCAGACATACCGTTGAATTGAATATGTTCTGTGTGTTGAAAGCACCAGCATTTCACATCATGTTTAAAATTTGAAGACACCAATGACACCATTTACTTGCTTGGTTAATCTCTATGTGGACAATGCTTACAAATGGATGTTCCTATTTGATAACAACAAGTGGGTTCTACTGATTTGTTGATCAAAATGTGTAAGAGTGGTTGGCTTAGATTAGATGGAATGGTTCATGTGCCACCTCCAGCTCCAAATGGGATTGATACTTTTATGAGTGATTCAAAGAAAAGGAGGATATCGCAGAAAGGATCACAACAAATAATTTAGATTGCACCGTTTCCTTTGCCTTTGATGTCCATAGATACACCATATTAAACAGAGGCAACAAGAGTAACACTTTATCGTTAAATGTTTAGGTTCAGGATGTACTGTATGATTAAATGACTTCAATAACTATTCATCTCAAAACTGATTAGTACAGTGTTTTGTATTAGTGATTCACTAAATTACT
>JALLPI010000522.1:0-18468 GCA_036939935.1 Cyclotella atomus | reverse complement strand
CTGAAGCATTTCAAGTGCAAGTGGGGGCAGTCACTTCCCAACATAATGAAGCCCACGATTAACGACAAGGCTCGTCTTGCACTGCTGCTCTTCAGCGATGATATACGCGAGTATGTGCCTGATATTCTTTCAAGGACCAAATCTGCTCCAAATGGTAGCAGCAATGATGGCAACCGAGCTAATCTTGATGCAGCTACCGGGAGAAAGAAGCGAGGCAAGTTACTGCTCCTTAATGCATTCAAAGATGAATTCGTTGTTGCTAACTTGCCAGTTGGATGGAAACCCTTGGCCTTCTAATCTTCACAATCCAACCATCAATTGCACCGATACAACCATTGAGAATACCGTTAGAAGAGATACTAAATTGCATTGCAACTTTTTGCATTTCTTCATCGTTAGAACAATATTCCAGACCATTAATCTTTATAAGACTATCATCATTGATCCAGACAGCCAATACACTATGAAAGATATCATATGCATATGAACTACCAGTTTCAAAGAGTAGCGCAAGATCAAGATACGATCCTCCAGCAAGGAGACGCAAAACCAACGCCAGCTTTATCTCTCCACAGATATATCCTCCGGTTGTTGCGCTGTGTGCTTTCATAAGGTTCCGCTCCGGTGTTGGATTGTCCATCTTTTGTTTCAAGAACGCCTCGCTCTTGAATTTGTCTACGCCAACGTTGTCTATCACTCTGTCACAAAGCAACTGGAAACACTGCTTGGACATACGAAAGTACCGACGGAACTGTGTGGGGGTCATATTGTTCTTGAAGTGGTACCAACTCCTTCTCTGTCGGAACTTTCGATTTGCAGCTGCCTTGCGTTTGAGACGAGAGAGTCTGTTCTTACGTGCATAGAAAAGAGCAAAGCTCTGGAGAGCACTATCTTCCAGGGCGTCTAATCTCTGCAAATGCCGCACCATAACACCGACGACTGCTTTCTTCCTTGCTCTTCTTAGGATGTAGCTTCTAGGTGGCACAATAAACAGTGGATGCATGCCCATCATCTTGCGCATAATCTGTGGCAGGGGAGCATAAAGATGGCGGTATTCAGGATCTGGACATGCCCATAACTCTGGCCGCGAGATCACCTCTATGATGCTGAGAAACATCCTTCCCAGCGCAAGCATTGAGAGTGCCAAAATGCGCAATGGGGCAATCGGGCAGAGAGAGAATTNGTCGATGGTTTCTTTCATTGTTGCGCTGATGGCAGAGAGAGACGCTGGGCAGCACTGCCACCTGCCACTAGTTTTGTGGTGAGGATGCCTGATGCGTGCCCAATTGTTTGGGCGTTTGTGTTTTGATGGGTGATAGACGTGCTGGCCGCACTATTTTGATTGGTGGTGATGGGCGAGAGGAGGGAAATAACGCATCAAAAATAACGCAATAAACCTCCTTGATTTCAGGGCGATTTCCAGGAGGTTTTTTGCGTTATTTTATTGCGTTGGGACATTAGTACGTCACGAGATAAAATAACGCAAGAAATAACGCATTAAAAAACTCTTGACAGAATGAGCCTAAGTGGTTGTGTTTTTATCATCTTCGTGCTAGATACTCCAAAGTCCAAGCTGTGCGCATGCGAGAGCACTTGTGAAAAGCTTCGCATCTTTTTATTTAAGTACTTCGGACTTCGGGTCCAAGGTTTGGGGAGTGTAATGAAGATGGAATAACCAAGGAAAACTGTCAAATTTCACAAGTTGTTGCAAGGATTGAAGACCTTGGTCAGGTCAATGTCTTGAGTTAGACCGGCTGCTAGTGCTTCTTGCAAAGGAGGAATCTCAAAGCCGACAGTATCTTCATTAGCATCTTCTGTTTCGATCAGTTCTTCATCCATGAATGAATCGATGTCATCAAGCTGCACAGACATTCGAATTCCTTGAATGTCTCTTGGTCATGACACTGACATTTGTTGCAGGAGGCTTCACTGTTTCAACAATCTCCAATATCTTCCGCTCATTCTCTTCAACTTTATCCTTGATACTGTCCAACATTGTGACGTGTGACGGCCATCTTCAGTTCATTTTCTTAACATTATCCTTGATAATCTTCAACTCTTCAACTCTTCAACAAGACAGCCTTTTTAGCTCTCATCCTTGCATTTCAAAGGCCTTGCATTTCATTGTCTAGTTTTAGCGCCACTCTGAGATCTCTTCCTTCATCGGACATTTCATTTCTTCATCTGGTAGGTTGTATACCGTGTGTTTACTACTTTCATGGAAGGCTTTTGCCATGTCAAGCTCGTCAGGCTCAGGTGTGATTCAATGAGAAATAAGAGCCGTCAATGGATGAACGACAGCTCAGGGTTCAGAAGAATTTTGTCTTCCACCGCGGCGTCTTTCACCGTGGCAGCGGTGGTGTATAGAGTGAGCCTGTTGTCAAGGAGGTCGATCTCCCGTTGATGGAATAATGAGAGTGAGAGAGTGAAGAAAGAGATCTCATGTTGTTGGATTTGGGTGAGGATGGCCTTTCCACGTTCTGCGTACATTACCTAGATTGTTGAGCTAGTTTTTTTTCAATCTGTGACCAAGGCCCCGAAGCCCATACATTTTGTTCAACTTTGTCAAGAACTTAGCATCTACACTATCCATTCCAGGCTCCACGATGAGACAGAATCATGGCCTGTTGATATTTCAATGTGAGAAAAGCCTCTGCCAACACCTTCACCCATAAATGCAATCATGCAGAGCGCATCGTTGATGTCAAAGCTACGGAGTACAATCTCAACACTGTAGAGTGATTCAGGGTTCTCTCAGTGAGAGGTGAAGCCGGTGGCAGGCGATGACACAATGCCTCTTGAACCACCAAACATTGATAAGTGTAAGCAACCCATTTATTTATAGAGATAAGAATGACCAATAAGAGTGGGTGTGAGCCTGCATAAGTATGGAATATAATATGGTCTTGGAGGAATCTTTCTGGATACCTAATTTGCAGTAGCCACCTAAGTACCCCACCCTCTCCACCAAGCAATGAGTGGTTTACTTTGAAAGTTTGACTCAATGAAATGGATTTGCATTTAGTACAATACTAAGAAGGTACAATACAATATTGCAAAAATATCCTATTTATGGCATCCAACATGGCATCGTTCAGGCATCTTCTTCAACAGCATTCTTGTTAATCTCTACAGTCTTTCTCTCATCAATCCAACCCATAAAATCCAAGGCCACATTTCCACCCAATTCCGTCGGCAACGCATCTTTCGACAGCCCATACTTTTCATTCAATTTAGTCAAGAAATTTGCATCTGCACTATCGTGATGTAAATGGATTCGTTTCCTCATTCGTTCTGACACGAATAGTCGTATTATTGGATAGATTACCTTTTCAAAGAATCCGGCTTTCACAAGATAGAGTAGTAGAGTTGGAAAAAATGAGTTATTTCCGATTCATCAATGTAATATTATTGCATACTGAGAGCACTCGACAACATACTCACGAGGATTGCAAACATGAATAGCCCCAACTCGAACAGGCAAACATCCAGATACACTGGGCATAACCAACTTCATAAGCTTGGGATCCACCACCGAAATCTGCGCCCCCAAATAATTGACAATAAACACCATACCTCTCTTTTGCACATGTTCCTCCTCCAATGCCGAATGGAACAGATACCAAACCGCCCTTGCGATATTCAATCGATCTTCGTCTTTGGATTTGTCATATGCTCCCATTAGCCTAACTGCTTCTGCGTAGATTAAGGCTCTGGATCCTGAATCTTGTGTTTGTGTTAGACGCATGAATTGTATAGCTAGACCTTGTTCGATGTTAGGTCCGAGAGAAGAGTTTAATGAGAGAGGTTGAAAGGCGTACGTTGGACCGAATATTTCGATGCGTTTGTTCCAGTACTTGGTTAAGCGAATTGCAGCCAACTGTGAAGAAAGTGAAGTACAGATAATGAAACGTCTAATGCTTTACAATGGCTGAATATGAAGCGAACTTACATCGGCATTGAACACCTCGCATCTCAAGAACATGAGTGTATGATCTTCATTCACGAGATGGGGGCACTGTTCTTTCGCCTGCAGCCATCCTGATTTTTTGTCGGCAGAGAGCTTTGCGAGTTCATCGTGCAGGGCTGCTTGGCTTTTTGAGATTAGTTCTGGTGTTTCCTCTGGGTGAATTTGGTTGTATATGTCCGCCATTGCTTCTATTTTTCGCTAGAGGGAAAGATGATATCAATGATCAACGATAGAGGTATTAGCTGCTATTGATATTGTGTGTACTGTATTATCACCTTTTACACTCAATATCATCAATATCTTTTTGGAGGTGTCAGCGGCTCTTTCACCTTTTACCCAAAGAAAGCAATCATGAAGTCCGCCCTACTCTGCCTCATCGCCACTGTAGCATCACTCTCACCTCGACCATCACATGGATTCCACACACGATCTTGCTCCAGTCGTCACGCAAGAAGCTCCACCAAACTACACGCATCTCCCAAGCCTGCATCAACGGATGATGGGAACCCATCACCGGCAGCAGTATTCCTCAAATCAACCATCGCAGCAGCAACTACATTCGCTTTGGCATCCACCAATGCCGTGTGGGCGGTGAGTGGCGGAGGAGTGGATTATGCATCCATGGATATTACAGGACAGGATTTCAGTAATAACAATTTCAAGGGCAAAGATTTTACACAGGTGTGTTCATATAGTATACTTGGTACCCTGTTGAATTGTGAATTGTTGTTTCAGTCGAGATGTGACTGCTCAATGCAATTTGTCGTTTGTTGGTTGCTTTATACTGCTTTATAATCAAGGTTATTGCAAAAGGAACAAACTTTGCAAAATCCAATCTCCAAGGATGCCGATTCTACAAAGCATACCTAGTCAATACAAACTTCGAAGGGGCAGATGTAAGAGGAGTCTCATTCGAGCTAACGTCCATGGACAATGCAAACCTGAAGAATATCAATGCTGCCGGTGCGTATTTTGGACAGAGTTTGGTAGATGTAAAGAGTATGGAGGGGGCAGATTTCACTGATGCGCAAATTCCTGAAAAGACGTTAAAGCTTGTTTGTGATAGAGAGGATGTTAAGGGTACGAATCCTGATACTGGCGTGGAAACGAGAGATTCGTTGATGTGTTTGTGAGATTTGAAACTTATGGTGCATAGACGGCATGTGCAAAATTTGGAGGTGCTAATCAAGCAATAATGAGAAGGCGTGAGTAGGATTTACACAGAGTAACTTGCTCCCGGTGAGCTACTTTCACTTATGATTAGGGCTTGGAACATTGCTTAACTTTTCTTAATAAAGTAATATTACCAACTAGCTTGACTCCCAGTGCTCATTGCTCTGCATCGTCTAATTTCAACCTCCAAGCCACTGCCTTCCAGAGTTTTAGAGTTTACTGGACTTGGATTGCTTTTTGATTCGTCATCATCACTTTCCTCGTCATCGCCAAGTTTTTGTTCGTCACCACTCTCAGTGAGAGCACTGCCGTCATCATCATCAGATTCGTTGCCGCCACCTTGCACAAGTACTTCTTCATCTACTACACCTCCTTCGACCGCAGGAGCGCCTTCCAATTCATCCATTGTGAGAATACAGTCCTCCCAATTGCGATAGAACGGATGCACATGCTTGTAAGAAGACTGGAGCAGATATGGATCAAATGGAAAGTAAGAGTCCAAAGGATTGGATCCTTTGCCTAAACCTCCAACGCCTCCGTCCATTCGCTTCTTTTCTTGCGTTGCAGCAGTGGATATTATGGATGAACGTTTGCGTTTTGGAGTGACTGTCTTGGACTTGTCTCCGTTAGCCTTTTGGTCGTTAGCAGACCATAATTGTTGTATGAACTTTTTTGCTTCCTCTTCTTGGTTCATCGAGTCGTCACCGGTTGATTCTTCCACAAACAGATGGAGATCTTCGGCCATGTGCAGGAACTCGACTCTTACACTCTCCAAACAATACTTTAACGGCTGAAGAGGGTGCTGGCAAATCGCCTTCCATCTCTTGGCTCCGAGGTTGACACTCTCTGGGCTTGCATATTCCGACTCTGGATTATCTCTTTGCCTCCAAGCAGCATTATAGTAATGCAAAGCCTCTGCTCCTCGAAAGCACATGATATAAAACGCTGATTGGCATGCCGTGTAGAAAAGAGCATGAATATCTCGCTGATGCTTCGTATTGCCCAATCCTGATGACTGTCGTCTCACCAATGCAGATGTACCTTTTGATTCGGAATGAGCTTCAATATATGCCTCTGCCCACTGCAAAATAGCCGCTACAGTCTCGCACACCGTCTCTGCACAGACATAGGTTGCTCGACTTACAAAAGAAGCAAGTGTACAGACCAATGTTTGACTAGGCAGCTCTCCAGCCTCAACGGGGTTGTAGAACAAATCAATGAGCTTGGCACAAAAGTCTCTGTAGAGAAAGTCCGTCTGGCTAATAGAAGCAGCGATGACCTCATTGACTTCACCATTTCGATCTTTCAAGGTATCCAAACCAGCCACATTTGATGGAGACATGTCATTCCTCTCGGCCATCAACTTGCCCACCGCCTCGAGAGCATCGTGCTCCTTCCCAAACAAAACAAAGAAGATAAATGGGACGAACTTGGAGCGATGGGTGTTTCTAACTTTCTTATCGAATATATCATCCAAATGACGGTATAGTCTTCTTGCATTGACGACTGCCGCCAGAGCTTCGGATACAGAATCCGGAGCAAAGGTTGTAAGCTTATCAATTCGTTGACATAGTATATTCATCAGGTTGTCGAGTCGTTCCGCAATTTCGGTAATCTCATCCGAATCATCGCTACATCCCAAGTTTTTGTTAGATTTGCCAACGGAAAGGATATTCTCGTGAGAAATAATTTGGTACGACCGTTTCTGTGTCGATGATGCATTAAGTTGTTGTTCTTCATCATCGTCCTCCGTTTCATCTAAAAAGACAGTGCCCTTATCACTGATTTTGATTTGTACATCCATTTCCAACGCTTGATCGACGAGCAAGTTCATAACAGGTCCTTCTAGCGTAGGTACAAGATGGACCATTTGTAAACACATGTGAATGTACCAGCGGTGTAATGCCGGAGGTGAGGTTTTGTAGTGTGGAAAATTGGTGGTCATTTCGTGTAGGAGATCGTTCTTGGATCTGTGATTGAGTCGAAATATGTTGAGTAAGGCTAAAAGCAGGCGTTTTACTCTGGATGGGTTGGATGAGTTGAATAGAAATCACTTAGTGTTGAGTGATGTTATGAAAATCAGGTAGGTTTATAAGATGGAAATTTCTCACCTTCCTCTTGGGAGGCGATCAGAGCAAATGTCTTCCTCCTCCTCTGCATTGAGGAAAAAGTGCTCTTTGACAAAGTCTACACAGAGTCCGTTCATTCCAGGCACCAACTTGAGCCCTTCTGGAGTTTCATGAACCTCATCTTCAACATGCGAATCAGTACTACTACCGTTGGCTTCACAACATCTTCGTTTCGCAGGCGGAGGAGTACAACTATCAGCATGACGACGCAGTAGTAGTAGCTTAGCGCGATTCTTTTTCTTTTGCTCTTCTCGATCATTCATCCATTTCACTCCAAAGTCTTTAGACACACAAGGGTCATACATCAATATGTTAGAATTTCAATGTATACGTGTTACCAACACACTAAATACAACAAACTACTGCAATAAATATTTACTCACCAGTCAACAACTTCCAAACAGCCCTGACAGCACTAACACCCAACAACGAATTATTACTAACCAAACAAACAATCAAATACAAATGGACATCCGCCATATCATATTCCAAAAACCATTTCGCCGGTTTGATATACTCTGTATGTTCTTTAATCACAATAGAAGACATTTGTATTTGAACTCGAGCCGATTCAGTATCATGTGTATTTTCGGCATTCCGTTGTGGATGTTGGAGGCGACGTTGGGTTCGTATATTTTCCAATACTTTTAGAGATGCAATGGAATGAAGACCGGGGACGAAGGGATCAAATCTCATTAATAGGTGGATGAGTTGAGCGTGTTCTTTGGGATGGGAGAGGAGGCGATGGAATTCTCGGCCGTGGTTGGAGGTGAGGAGTGCGTGGAGGATGCCGTGGAGTTTGTCCGGGTCTGACTTGGATTTTAAGAGTGAGGTTAGAAAAGTGTGAGTTCTGGCTGCTTCGAGGATGTGTTCTTTGTTTGTAGGGTTGGATTCAGATGTTGATGGAGCGTTTTCGTGCTTGCTGCTTATGGCCCATGTGACGACGCTGTTGTACTTTGGTGTTTCTCTGGTGTTGGTGGGAGGGGCAGGTCGTGGGAGGCGTTCGTTGGGGTCAATTGTGAAGAAGTGGAATTGTTCCGAGTTGACAGTTGATGTGTCGACATGTTTTGCGGGTACTGCTGATGGCTCCTCTTCTGCCGCTGTTGCTGCTGACTCCACGTCTGACTTAACTGTGCTTTCGTTGAGATTTGAAGGTTTGGATGTCATGGCTTGCTCCATTATTCGTTTCTATTTGCAATGTGCAACATGGGAGATGGCTCGGTGCTTTTCTTTCAATTTCATTGGTTACCTGTCACAACAATTTTAATTTTTTAATGAGAGAGAGCACGGGAATATTAGCATCACGAAAGGTCGTGTGCAGAGGTTGAGAGGACTAAGAGTGATTATTTACTCGTGAGTCACGTAACAAGTTACTTACCAAACCAACACTTCTTGTTGTCTTGTATCTGACCAGATCTGACCATGGTGGCTTGGACTAAGCCGCCTTCTCTCTAGATCATAGACAAAAAGCTCACTCTATAAGGTTATTGTAGCCTTTTATACATCCTCTGCTCCTCTCGGCTCCTTCTGCCAACAGAGCTACCTCGCTTCACGATTACTAGGTACTAGGTGGTATTTGAAGGGGTTTGAGTTTTAGGATGTTTATGGAGTTGTGGATAAAGAGATGGATGTGATAAGGATAGAGGAGTATCAGGGTGGAAGGAGGGAGAGAGGAGGTTATAATTGAGGTGTTGGGAATGAAGAGATGTATCAGGTTGACTACGTGTTTCTTATCCAGTATCCATGTTGGGGAGATACTTAAATGCACCAATATATTGCAACTTTTCAATTTAAATGCGGCTGCAATAGCATCCATTGAGCTTTATACTTTATACAACAACATCTATTGCACAGTGTGGACCTGTGTTCAACAGCAAAAAATAAGCAATGACAGTCAAAGCATTTATTCAAGTAGACTCTATGTTCATTTTTATGGTTAACCAAGGTTAACATCAAATGAAAATAGAAGATACAATGAGATACACACTACAACTCTTGCTTCGTGATCTTATTTCCTCGATGTGGTCTGTGTTCTGCGAATTCATTCAAACTATTCCATATATCTCTAGGTAAACCAACGTTCTGGATCAAAGCTTACCTTTAAATTGAAATAAAAAATAGATACCCTCCTCCCTCCCTCATTATTTTTCGTCACGCACCTAAACCGTTTCTCGTAACCGTCATCCACCAACGCCATACCAAGCCTAGAGCAAGGGACGAACGCAATCAACCCCAAGAGTCAAATGGAACCATGGCCAACATCTCCAACCACATAGGCAACACCCTGCCACCCTCAACAAACGACTCATCCGCAAATAATGAATCAAAGGCCACCTCTGATAACATTGCCGCCGCCGTCTCCTCCTCCTCTCCACCACCAACGACCACAACATCCACCAAATCAGGAGGATGGGGGAGCCTAAACGGTCTCCTAAAACTCCCCACCTCACTAACCCCATCCTCCCTAACCGACTCTTTCTCCGAAGCTAACACCATGATCGCACCTTTATCGAACTTTACCAAATCCCTCTCACACAATTTAACAGGACGAGCATCCCTGCCGGATAAGACCACGGCGAGTCAAGTTTTAATGTTTCGTCAATTGTTGCATACGAAATGTCGTCCGGGATTACGGTTGAGTCGGGGGTTTGAGGGGACTGCTGCCCAGTTGGCTGTGCTGCATATGCCCGTGAGTTTGTTTGTTGTGTTTATAACTATCAAACTGTTGGCTGCTTGGTGATGCTCACACTTGATCATTCACACTTATTATATAACTGTATGAATGGATCAACTCAAGTGGTGGGAAAGGGGAATAGAACAATCCAAAAAAATGGTGATATCCTACGATAATCTCATTACTCGTCTGTGGCTCAGTGGTGCTATTATGCCTTATGAGAAGGGCGGGTATGCCTCCTCTGTTTTCTTGTTGGATGATATTGGGGCTACTACTACCTCATCGACGCCATTGGATCCAATAGACAGTAATGGTGAGATTGATACACTTATCAATGATAGGGGATTGCCTCCTGTCCCTCATCAGTTTTGGGTGGATCGATTGGGATTTCAGCAAGGTTCGTTTTTTGTTATACTTTACTTGACTTTACACAATGTTCTTGTATCCATATTTGGCTGATATAACAAACTTATCATTTGCAACCACACCACAAACAATATACAACAAACAAAAACATATCAACAGATGATCCAGTCACCGACTTTCGATCCGGCGGAGTCCTCTCCCTAGCCATGCTAGTACACATTGTCGAATCTTGTCCTTTAGTCCATGCGCGATTCGTGCCCAAATATACTAATAATGATAATCTCACCACAGCGGCTCCTTCTAACGATCCGGAAATGAGTTTAGAACAGATAATCACCGAAGATGCATCCGTCTTACCTTTTGGAATTACATGTATTAATGTTACGGATATGTTGGCCAAATTTCTCATGTTTAGTAAGAGTGTGGATAAGATGGATGCTTTGTTGAGTGCCAAGCCTTTTTGGTGAGATTGCTTTTGTTGTTAGCCATCTTGTGTGCGTGTGCGTGTGTGTGTTGGTCTGCGTGTCGAAAAAAGGTTGCTGATATCTTCAATCGTTGCATTGTATGTATTTGCACAGGAAAATGTTTATAGATCCAAATGCCATGTTGATACTGCAAGAAGTTAGTTTGGATTTGCTTTGCGATGTATGTGTCGAGATTGGTCGTGAGAGGAGACTGGCGCGTCTTAACGAGGATGAGAAGAAGAAGGATGATAAAAGTTTTGGACAGACGGGAAAGGTGTGTGTGCTCTCTACTGTGTTTCACTTGGGTTAAACAATAATTACTTACTTGCTGTACTCATCGTACCATTATGGGATCAGGTGACCGTCTTTGACTTTTCCGAAATCATGGAACGGACCGAAAAACGAGTGGGTGACGAAGTCCTAGGTTCAGGACCACAAAATGTAGATGAGTTACGGGCCGTTGCCCGCCGTGTCAAATCAAAGTACCTATTACGCATCCAATCCAAAGAAAAACACACGACGGCGAAAAAATCGTCGCCGCAGATACAATTGTCTTCGATACTGCCCAGTAAAGAGTCGACGAAGAATGTAACAAATGCTGTGATTGGCGGTGTGGGCAGTCTGGCTACAATGTGGAAATCTAACTCGACTGTGTCGTCGGAGGCGAATAGTCAGAGTAATGCGAGCAATCCCGATTTGACAGGTGTGGAACCATGTACTCCAGAGAAGGAAGAGATTGAAATTCAATACATTCAATCCACATCCACCACCGCCGCAGCTGAGCCTCCACAGCCAATAGCTGATACTACGGAGGATGTCTTGACTGAAGCATTTGATTTATTAGGAGGAGACTTTAGTGCAGATGATTTGGGTGAATATGACCAGGACTTGTTGGACATGATGGATGTGAAGGTGGATCCTTCGGCTGCTTTTACGATAGATGATGATGACTTTAGGATTTAGAATGTAAAATATTGACTAACAGCTGGTATTTAATACAAAGAAAGCTTGAACAGTAGAATAAAAATAGGTGCTTGTATTCAATACAAGCACAATCTTGAAGTTTTAATATCTTTAGCATGATACGGGTAACAAAATGCCCATCAATAATTAATGCCATTCACACATATCTTTCATGCCAGAGAAAATCAAATTTTGTTTCATCATACGATGCACCATGAAAAATGTTTGCGCTTTCGACTCCAACACTCCTTACCTGCATATTTTTCCGGCTCACATCCAATGTGATGGCATTTGGAATGTACTCATACGAATTCCAAAATGGCATTCCCAAAACAATGGGTGTTTTGCACAAAATAGTTGCAATGTGACTGAATCCGGACGTTCCGGTGATGAGTATATCTGAGAAGCACATTTCATCAAACGCTTCTATATCATCCCAATACCCAGGGAAATGCTGATATTTTGAATCGACTTGTTAGCCACAACGAGTTATTAAAATCTATCAACTCTCAACTGATGGCACTGGGTATTTTAGACGCACCATCCATTGCCTCACAATAGAGCCAAACCTCTACATCACGAACGCCCAATACCTCCAACTTCTTTAGTACCTGATTCAAAACCATCGCATAGGCATTCTCATCCACCAGTCGCTGTTCCGTCTTTATGGAATTTTCTTTCAGATAACTGATGAGATCGCCACGACGAATGTGAATGGCTATGCGGACAACATTGGAACCATTTCGTCTGCAGCACGGATTTTCGCCCGGTAATGTTCTCTTCAAACATTTGGCGGTAGTAGGGTAGATTCTCTTTCATGCCATTTTCCTCGGGTTGAAACGACGATATTCCAATCATAAACACGGTACATGATCCCTCTTGACGTGCTTGTACTATCTCATCTGGAAGGTTTTCTATTGTGATATTTTTGTGTAAGCAAATTATGTCATTTGAATTTGGTAAAGGTGTCATTGTCCCATCTCCAAAAAAGTACTTGATTACTTCTTCGGCGACAAAGCCATGTTTCTTTGAATTGCAGCAAAGTTGGTACGTATTACCAAGTTGTGCTGTGATGCAATTGTTACAAAGTTATTGAAAATCATGATGCTGATCACGATGAAGATGGCAATTAAATAATGAGATGGATGAGTTTGTTTGCATTGTGTGTAGGTGTATGAGTGGCGCAATGTCAACCTGAACTGCATCGCTTACCAATGCCCCAAACCACAGTCACTCGTAGAGGAGCCTCGAAATAAAGCAAATTAGGTGATTCTTCACCAGTTCTATCGTCTTGGATGCCTTCTCCTGTGGTTGTAACAACAGTCTTCGTCACACTACTTGCATTAACATTAACATTTGCTAGTGATGACGAAATATTGGAATCATCATCTATCGCCACGAAATACAATGCAGCAATAGATTTCGAGTTATAGAAGGAAGTCAAGGCCAAACAAACGATGGTAAGTAGCAACAGGCTTCTCCGTTGTGTTGCAGTGAAATCAAACATCGTCGCAATCAAACCATCAGCCACAGCATTGCTGCAGGTTGTTGCTGCTCCCTTTGCTCTTACGGTATGTACTCAACTCTAAGCCTACGGGCGGCCGGCGGGCCGGGCGGGGCGCTTTCGTGAGCTGGCCACGTCGACAAAAATGGCGGGAGAGGAAGGATGGCCTAAGAATTAGAGTTGAGAGATGCAATAAAGTGGGCTTGTGTCGCTTAATGACAATGGAAGATCCAGCACAAAATTTGGAGTAAGCAATAACGTGAATACTACATGTAACGCCTGGTCGTCTCACTTTTCTCCGCCGCTCCCACGGAACAGCGTTGCAAAGTCCTCCTCCAGTCCTCCTATCCATCCACACACCACACCCCAAACCATGTGCCGCAACACCGACACCCTCCGCAACCGCCTCAAAAACCCCAGCTCCTCCTCCACCGCCAATGCCGCCGAACTAACCCCCACTAACCGACCCCTCAAACCCACCGAAATCTCCATCTCCGGCAACATTTACGACATTACCAACTTTATCCATCCCGGCGGGAACGTCATTCAATTCTTCGGGGGAAATGATGTCACTGTGCAGTATAAGATGATTCATCCGTATCATACGGAGAAGCATTTGGAGAAGATGAAGTTGGTTGGGAAGGTGGATTATAAGAGCGAGTGAGTTTTTGTTGGTATTGGTTCTGAACTGCTTTTTGTTTGTTTGAGCAAATGCTGGCATTGTCTTTGATACATACATTCAGACTCGTCTATCGTGTGATTGCAAGCTGCACACGTGAATATAATGTTCATGAACCAATGAATCTTCTTGCACCAATAAATGCAACCATAACTTGTGTCTCATTGATTCTTGCCACCAACAACATTGTATACCCTTCGTCATTTACAGATACAAATTCGATACCCCCTTTGAACGAGAAATCAAATCGGAAGTCTTCAAGATAGTCCGTCGCGGGCGTGAATTTGGTACTCCGGGTATGTACTGAGCTGCATGTGCCTTTGAAGTCGTATCGTTACTCTCTCACCAGCTGAGTCTATTGTGCATTCCTTTTGTACACACAAACACAAGGCTATTTCTTCCGTGTGGCAATTTACGTTACCTTCTTTGCTGTTATGCAGTACTTGTTTGCATCCAGTACGGACTTTACGAGTATCATGGAGTTACCGTTTTTGGGCGGGGGAATGGGTGTTTGGAAGGGTGTGGTTATTGCCATCTGGTTTGGTATTTCCCAGGCTTTGATTGGGTTGAATGTTCAGGTTAGTTCCCATATTTGTTTGTATTGCCTGATTTATAGTTCAAGTATTGATCCTACAACTCTTGCAATGATTCGTGTGTAGCACGATGCCAACCACGGAGCCGCCTCCAAAAACCCTTGGGTCAATGACCTCCTTGGTTTCGGAGCCGACCTCATCGGAGGATGCAAATGGTCCTGGCTCGCCCAACACTGGACTCATCACGCCTACACTAACCATGCAAGCAAAGATCCCGACTCCTTCTCTTCCGAACCTGTTTTCAATTTCAATGATTATCCCATCGGTCATCCCAAGAGAAAGTGGTGGCACAAATTCCAGGGCGTGTACTTCTTCGGTGTGCTCAGTATGTACTGGTTGAGTATGATCTTCAACCCCCAAATCATCGATTTGCAACATGCCGGAGCCAAGTATGTCGGTATCAAAATGGAGAGTGAATTTATTGTCAAGAGGAGAAAGTGGGCAGTCATGTTGAGGTTGATGTATTTGTACCTCAATATCTACTGTCCCATTGTTCATAATGGGCTGAGCCTCTCGACTGTTGGTATCATTCTTCTTATGGGTGTGTCTGAGTCTTTTATGCTTTCGGGTCTGTTTGTCCTATCACACAACTTTGAGCATTCGGATCGTGATCCCACCGCTTCCTTCCGTGAAACTGGTGAGCCGGTGTGTTGGTTCAAGTCTCAGGTGGAAACTTCCTCTACTTATGGTGGACTCCTTGCTGGAATGGTTACCGGTGGACTCAACTTTCAAGTAGAGCATCACTTGTTCCCTCGCATGTCCTCGGCATGGTACCCTTACATCGCACCTACTGTAAGGCGTGTTTGCGAGAAGCATGGAGTAAAGTACGCGTATTATCCTTGGATTTGGCAGAATTTGTTTAGTACCGTCACGTACATGCATAAGGCTGGAACTGGAGCGAACTGGCCCGTTGAGCCTTTGAGTGGCAAATATTAGGAGTGGTAGGAATGGATAGTTTAAGTTAAATGGAATCTGGTTCATAAGACTGTGCACTTATCCTACTTTTGCAGATAGAAGTGAAAAGTGTGATATGCAATTTCCCCGTTAGTTTAATATGTATAGCTGACTTGAATGATGAGTACTCTCGCCTACCTCATCGAATCCTCTCAGCCATCAGATGCATTTTTTTGTTTCGTCAAGACACAATGGTCTCTTTTATTTTTCGTAATATGTATAGCTGACTTGAATGATGAGTACTCTCGCATACCTCATCAAATCTTGCCAACCGTCAGATGCATTAATTTTGTTTCGTCAAGACACAATGGTCTCTTTTATATCATCGAGTTCAATTTAATACACACTCTATTGAGTGTTCAGTATCGTGTTGAATGATATGGTAATAGAAGCGTGTGAAACATTTTGACCCCTAATAATAGAAGGACTATGGGCTGTCGTCCGCTTGAAATGTAGCTTGAAATGAGCTCTCGCTACCTAGTTCTGATCATAGTGATCAGAGCTAGCTTGGGCACTGGCATCTTGGTCAGCCTGCCCATTGAATTGATTGAGCGTGGCAACTGAAGTATCGGTGGCTCCCTTTGCCTCGTTTGTGAAGACATCACGCCTGAACAAGTCGATTGATTCAACCCACTCTTGGTCCTGATCATCTTCACGAGCAGTCGCGTCAGCATTGGGCTTCTGATTCGCATCAGAGCCGAAAGCAGCTGGCTTGCAGTCCATTGAATCCTTCACGTTACCCTCTTCGTCTTCTTCAGTCTTGAACACTCCACCGTTTGACTTGCAGGGCAACTCCTCCTGACCTGATAGAGATAGACTCTTCAGTGACAAAATAGATTTCGCAAGACATGCATGAACTGCATTGCACAGATTTCGACCTTGAGCCGTTTGGTTCTGGTTGGCGGGATACTGCTCAGCTAGAGCATACGTAGGTGCCTGATGAAATGGACGAGCATTGGCTGCAGGAGACGCAAAAGGATGCATCTCCGAGTAGTAATGATGATGATTCACAATGGTTGGAACCAGAGGCACGCGACAGTTCGGGCATAGTACCTGTTCACGAGGTACGCAGCAAGTCTGAGCATGCGCAGGGTCTTCAGGAAGAGGATAAAGCTTGGAAATCACGTATAAGTTTGGCTCGTTCACAATGTCTGGAATGAGTTCTCCAGTGTTGATGGTCGTGTCCATCAACTTGCAGAGATCAGACTTGCCGCGGAGAAAGTACTGGTGGTAGTAGCTCTCATAATCCGGGCCGCGCCCAACAAGTTCCTGCGGTCGAATCAGGAGGTGAATGAAAAGTTTAGAGTCGGTACATCAGTTAATACAAATACACATCACACAATGAAGCAATGCGAGTGGCCTACTGAGGAGCTTAGAGACTCGCAGTTCCATAGCGATTCTACGCAATACAAACGTGAATGCTATGTAATGCTATTCGATGAGTTACATTGCACTCGGCCTTATGGTACATCACAACTCACAAAATACATCAGGTGCAATGTGCATAGCGAACCATGCAATCATGAATGTTCACGTACCTTGAAACCCCATCTATTCACCGACCTAATGAAGTCATCAAAGGTCTCTCCATAGAAGTACTCTCCGCACAGTTTCTCGAGGCCTTTTTCGTCGAAGACCTTCCAACTTCTGCCATGAGGCATCCAGCGCACGACGTTGCGGTGCTGCGGATCCGAGAGTATCATGTGAAGTCTCATGGGAAACGTCACCCTGTTGGTACAAATGGGCGTGCCGACGCCATGGCCATGGGCTTGCCCGGGCATCACGCTTGTGTCGTCTTCCTCGGATTCTTCTTCGAGCAACTCGGAGACGTCCACGGCCGAGTAATCAGAGTACTTATGATTGATGATCGTTGAGGGCACCTTAGCCCTGTCCGAGTATCGCGATTGCCGTCCGACAAGCATGGTTGATGAGTATGCTTTGTCAATGGTGTATGGGCGGTACGAGTAGTAGCCAGGGATTATGGTACTTTGTTTTTTTTCTTTGGACGATCGTAAGATTGTCGCAAGAGTTGTACCGAGAGGCTACGATGGAAGATGATCTTAAAATGAAAGCCTTTTTTGGCCTTTTTCAACCTTTTCGACGTCAAACCAGTCAAACAAGAACATTGAGTGACGTCAACCGATGCTCGTCGTCTATGATGGTCATATATGGTATTGAATATCACATTCAAGCTCTGAATTAGCTCTTTCCAGTGATGCCTGTATTATTTAGGCTGTTTTGGAGCGTCGGGGAGTTAGAGTAAAAGAAACCTTCTGACCGTATCTTTATGGCACATTCGGAATTAGAATTATTTTACGTATAGATACCTTATTTTGACACTCGGACCAATTTAGTTTTTTAATGTAGCTCCATTATTTTGACAGAGGTATCCTGATACCTTAGGACGACGGTCAGGACGGTGGTGCCGAAATTAAATTTAGAGACGTGTTATTTGGGCATCTCAAATCACAATCCAATTTTATTCACGGTGTGCGCAGAGATGCGCGGAGGCCCTTCGCACTTGGCATCCCCCACTTCGCGGTAGGAGTGTAGACTTCTTTCTGTTAAATTTTTTGAAGCGGGGAATCACAGGGCCTGCGCTTTTCATATTCAGAGTGGTGGTGATGTTATTTTTTCTTCAGGCATCGAAGAAGTAGTGTTCAGACACTCGAAAATTATTTGTCATGCTTTGTCGCTGGTTGACAAACACGCATGTGAAGATGTGGCAAGGCGCGGAACAAAGAATAGGAGACGTAGAAGGCATAGTAATTTCTAGATGATGATTCATATTATTATCCAGCCATCTAAAAGTAACAAATTATTTGAAATACAAATTACAGTAACTTCCTTTGATAATATTCTATTCCAGCATAGCTCAAATCAGAAATAAGTAGTGTTGTTGTTCTTTTGACCGAACCATTGAACTACACAAGCCAGACTCTCCAAATCATTGATGAACTCTCCATTTTTATTTCTTTGTAAATCAAAACCCGTAGCCA
>JALLPI010000521.1:0-19401 GCA_036939935.1 Cyclotella atomus | reverse complement strand
CGGTATGACCACCTTCCAGATGGAATTTTGACCTGAAATTTTTGTCAGGCACTATTGTCATACATATCAATAGATCATGTGATGTTAATAGGAATCTAAGGATGTTGCAAAATTGGCCCTATTGAGTGGTGCCCCCCAATTTTCACTTCTTGATTTATTGACAACAAAGATAGTTCACAGTGATATGGCAAGGGTAAAATTGACCAAGCTTTTGGTGCCACATATGGGATCATACCTAGATTCCTGTTGCTTTGCAATCTTTGTCTTGATTAAGCTTGATTCTTTCACTCAAAAGTAGCTTTCAACAGTGCTACTTCATCTTCACACTACAACAGCAACAACTGCAATGACAATTGCCAAACCAAAACTACAAGTAAGAACACTTCAATCATCACAAGGGCATAAATTAAAGCCGTCATCTAACTATTTGGAGCCACCCTCCTTGTATCTGAATGATCAGAGTCAGAGACAGTACTTCTCTCCTCATCTCCCACAGTCTCCTTCTGAGCCATACCGCTGCTGCTGCACCTGCTCCTGCCACCACTTGAACTTGAACTTCTCAACTACTTATACCCGGCTACTCCATTGACTCATCTCCTCCCTTCAAACCACACCTAGAGAGGATCCTTCAATCATCAATCATCAAGACAATAAGAGGATGAAGCTGAAGGGGGTTCTGGGCACTGTCTTTGTACCTGTAAGTCTTCTAGGTTTTAAGGTAAAAGACTATTGAAAAGTCGCAGAAGTGACAGGTAGCAACAACTCCGACTTCTCTTCCTCTCACTCCCCTCTGATCCTACGTGTGTGATATCAATAAACTAACAGCCTTCTTCATCATCAACCAATCACATCTAATCAACCATGGGAGAACGCAAGGTCCTCAACAAATACATCCCCGCCGACTTCGACCCGCAACTTGTCCCCCGCGGCAAAAAGCCCGTCGACGGTCTCATCCCCGTTCGCATGATGCTTCCCTTCTCCATCCAATGTTCCACCTGCTCCACCTTCCTCTATCGCGGCCGCAAGTTCAATTCCAAAAAGGAGGCCGTGAAGGGAGTCGACGGCAAGTATCTCGGCATCCAACGGTATCGCTTCTACATCAAATGCGGTGGCTGTTCGAGGCCGGTTACCTTCTTGACCGATCCGAAGAATGCAGATTATGAAATGGAAAGTGGTGGGACAAGAAATTACGAAGTGTGGCATGACGAGCGGAAGACGAATGAACAGTTTGAGAAGGAGGCGGAGGAGGATGAGAAGATGGATGGGATGAAGGCTTTGGAGAATCGAGTTTTGGAGAGTCAACGTGAGATGGCAGAATTAGATGCCTTGGAGGAGATTCGGGCGATGAATGCAAGGCATGTCAAGTTGATGGGTAAAAGAGGTGGCAGTGGGGGAGAGATGGATGCGGCTCAGGCTGTGTTAAATGCTCGTGAGGCCAATTTGGCAGCTCACGACCATGATGCGAAGGAGGATGTAGAGTTGAATGAGAATGGGTTGACACATGATGAAGAAGAGTTGGTCAAGAGTATCAAGTTTGGAAAGTCACAACCACACCAGTCGGAAGAAGATGCAGGGACTTTGACAATTCATAGATTGGATGAAAAAGATGAAATGCTGGCAGAACAAAAGAGGAGAGAGGAGGCAGAGGCACTGGTGTTGAACAAACGAAAGAATGATGTTGCAGAATCCAAGAAATCAATGCCTGTATTTATTAAGAAGAAGAAACGAAAGGTTGATGATACAACCAACAATAAGGATGCGACAGATGTAAAAAAGAAAGAGCCGGCAGCAGCAGAAGCTCCAACTGGTTTAAGTGGATTATTGGGATATGATTCAAGCTGTTCGGATTCTGATTGAGTTCATGATTATTTTAGTAAAAGTAGCGTGCATAGCGTCAATAACAAGGTAAACTTCCTATAGTTAGTTTTTGTCAATCAGCTTTCTTTCTAATATCTCAAGATTCTACTTCTTGGCCAAATTGACATTACACTCCCTACACCAAGGACAATCTTCATCCCCATTCTCATGACAGACACAACAACAATCTAATTCAATCGGTTCCGACCACCCTGCGGCATTTTCATCCGGTATACTACCGCTACTCTCGTAACCATCATTTGTTGCATTGTTTTGTGATTCAACATTCGTTTTCTTTTTAGTCAGCACCATTTCCTTTGCCAATTCGTTCAATATATACGGTGGGACATCTACCCTTTCACCCTTTTCGATGCAATATGATATCCAATCAACATTTACTATATCGACATTTCGTTTGATTGCCTGTCGTACACGCTGGGTTAGATTCTCCACCGCTTGGATTGTACATATTAAATAATGTACGCGTTTGTGTACTTGTGGTGAGATGGTGGCACCGTGGGATTTGAGGAGGTTGGATAATGATTTAAAGTTGGTGTAGATTGAAGTTGTGTCTGATTCTGATTTAGCGGTTTTGCTTTCGAGTGTGGAGATTGCGAGTGTTAGTCCGTTGAATAGGTTTGATTTCTGTGATGTGGTTTGAGAAGATGAAGGAGACTTTCGTTTTCGTTTGGATGGTTTGAGCTTTGATTCGTTTGGTATTGCAGTGGCGGAGCCCTCGTCTATTTTGCTGGGAGCAGCTGCAGCAACGACGTCGCTGGATGATGCGACTTCGGCATCGTCTGCTTTTCTCTTCTTAGATTTGGCCATTTTGATGTTGACTTTCCATCTTCTTGGTTTGACTTGTTGTGTCGGCAAGAGTACCTCTACATCAAAATATTCAAAGCATGCACTGCTAAAGGTCAATGGGTTCTGAGCTTAAATCTAAATCCATCATCAACAAACATCATACCGGTCAGACGGTAACATCCAACCTCCCTGCATTCATTCTTACAAGCCATAGCCAATAGCAACGCAATGAGCTGCTCTTCTCAACAATCTCTAGATAGGAGCAGCAGTGGCAGCAGCGCATCGCCATTATCTGCCAGGACATGTAATCTTCTAAACACATGCACAAATAATACTTGTTTGAAGATGCACCGTCATCACCGCAGATCCATCACCCTGCCAAGATTGTCTATATGGGCGGCTGCACTGTTTATATCGCTACTTTCGACCCTGCTGCTGTCCTCATGTGCATTCACCGCAGCTCCTCCCTTGCATGCACTCCAGCCGAGATTCTCTGCAAGAATATCAAACTACCGTCGTCATAATCCATCATTGCATTCTTCCGACATGGATGATATAGATGACGAGGAAGAAGAATCACCGCCAATAATCGACGGATTCGACTTGGATTCCAACGATCTAGGCACACTAACACAAGAAAATTTATCTGCCATGACAGTCATGCAACTGAAACAGCAATTACGATTACGAGGTAAATCTACATCTGGTAAAAAGAAAGAGTTGATCGAACGATTGTTGGATCAACGTTCTTCTAGCATCAATGGCAGTAAAGCTCATGAACAATCGAGTACACATGCCGAAGTAATACCAAACAATTCCAAACAAGCCAAGAAGATAGCCGAGGCCAAATCCAAAGGGGCCAATCTAGTCGATGTCACAGAATATATTGACGCTGAAGAAATTGGCAAGTCGTTTCGGTCATCGGATCGGTCTTCCTCTGCATCCAATAGCAATAATGATATTGACAATGACAACAAGGAGAAGGAGGAAGAAGAGTCCTCACCAGAAGTCTGGGGTGAAGATGCCAAAATAGTACAAGATTACGAAGGACGATCCGTCGTAGTCGATGGATTGTCCAGGACTGTCATTGAATACAAGGGATGCAATGATACCGTTGTTCAAGCCTACGTTGTTGGTAGTAGAGATGCACTTGTCAAGTTTTTACGGGGTGGCAATGATGAATCCAACAATACAGCAACTACTACATCCAAAGAAAAGAAGTATGCATCCCTAGAAGAAGAAGTGTACGATATCCAAAGGAAACGTGAGTTACAAACAATGCGAGGTATGCCCGCAGACGAATTATTAGATAACGAAGAAGGATTAGAGCCAATGGCGCGAGATGCCGGTGATTGGGGTGTGTGGACTCCTACCGGGGCTCAATTGTCGGCTACGGAAGTACAGGGTGTATTACTGTTGTCGGATGTCTATGGGCCTTTTACGGAGAATACGCAAGCGTTGGCAGATAAGATTGCGTTTGAGTGCCAGCCGGTGGTTGTGCTTGTTCCTGATTTGTTTCGGGGGAATCCTTGGACGGAAGAACCGAGTGTTGGTGAGGATGGGGTGGAGAGGAATGGGCAACGGAAGAGTTATGAGGAGTGGAGGGTCTCGCATCCGGATCGGAGAGTGGATGTGGATATTCGAGCTGCTGCGGCTGTATTGCGAGAGAGGTATGCCGTGTCGAGCATTGCCGTTTGGGGTACTTGCTTTGGTGGAGGGAGAGCCCTGGAGGCAGCGTCTGCTTGGTATTCAGGTGGTGTGGAGAGTTATTACAATGATGCATTCAGTTCAAGGCCTCCTCCTCCGCATGTGGATCCTGTGGCGTGTATAGCTTGGTATCCTACGCGATATGATGCCAAGAAGCTATTTGGAAAGAGTAATGAAGGATTCAGAACCTTTGAGAATGGAGATGATCGCTCTGTAGCCGTCATGGCTGTATTTGCTGAGGAAGATACCTTGCCTGGAGCTACCAAAGAAGATGCTGCGTTGCTTAAGGATTGTTTAGATGAAGACCCAAGAGTCAAGGATGTTATGGTCAAGGTATTTGCCAATCAGAAGCACGGCTTTGCGCACAATATCCCAAAAGAATATACAGACGGATTTGATGATGATAGATTTGTCATTGAGGATGGATACGGAGGCCGTGCAAGTTTGGTAGAACATGAATATAGCAATAGTGATGCTGAAGTGGCTTGTTTATTGAGTACAGCTTGGATGGAGACTTATACACGCATGTTCTTACCGACAATTGGTGAGCCAGTTCGTGATGAAGAGGAAAATCCTTGGAGCGATCTCGAGGCAAGTGGGTACAAAAAAGAAAAGCGTGACATCAGACAAGAGATTGAAGATTCAATAGCAAACTTTGTCCCACCAGAAGTTGACTTTAGCGAGGTGGAAGATCGAAACTCAGATTTTTTAGATGCGCCACCCGAGGAACTGGAAAGGGTGAGTATGGCGCAAGACAGAATAAGAGAACGGTTATTGGAGAAAATCGATAAGTATGGGATAAATTTCGGTGACGACGACGATGAAGTCTTCACAGAAAAGATTCAGAGAATGATTGATGACGGCGTATTGAACGAAGATACAATCTCAGCTTTTTACGATGGTGATGAGAGTAAATTGGGTTGGTAATGATTATAAGTAACCCATTCGCATTCGTTAGACATGTTGTATGATATCGTAATAGGTAACAAGTACTAATATTGTGTACTATGAACTCTGACTTAGCATACTCATTCAATGAGCATGAGAAATGTCAACGTGGAGAGCAAGCCAAAGTTGTAGAGCCGAAGTTTCAGATAGCATAGAACTTTTGCTCTTGACAAAGGCATTTCTCTCCATAGTTTTTGCTGAATTCAATAGATTGTAAAATGCTTTGCCTGAACTGCTGCTTGACTGTCCTTGGGAAAAGCCAATACATTGAAAAGCCATGTGTACCGTCATTGACGGAACAAGCATAAGGAGAAATCGTGCTCGTTCGATCGTGTTCTCATCAGTATCAGCGAAGCTGTCAACCTGAGATCTATTGGATAGTAGGTGAAGGGCCAATGTTGCTGGAAGTACCCGTGGCCTTACAAACTCAAAAGTAACCTGTTCACAGTGACACCCGCATTGTTGGGCAAGAGCATTTTGAAGGGTGACAAACTCGCTTGAAATCATTGATGTGACGTCAATATCAGTGCAAAATATAATGTGGAGATATTTGTACCGACCAGACGCAGCCAGCTCTACAAGGTTCTTAATAAATAGCCGGGAGGACTTCTGAATGCCTTGATTGTGCTCCAACCAGCTTGAAAGACGTTGGACGATAGCCCCCTTTTCTGCGGACAACTCAATATCCACGCCGGCGATGTCTACCAATGGACAATCACAAATCGAGACATGTGTACTTTTCAGCGACTGTATCTTGATGTTGTCACTAGGGGCAAGGGCTTTGGTCCATCTCCCTGATGCCAATTCTGCAACAACTTCACTGAAATTCTCAAGGAAAGACTCACTAGAAAGTAGAGTGATGGATTGCAACTGGTGCGCAGTTTCAAATGAAGCTGGCTCTGGGTCTCCATTATTGTAGCGTTTGATTTCTTCTTCGGGAAAGTCCACTCTGACTTCATGTCTGGACAGTTGACCGGCTTTGTTATTGCATTCATAAGCTGGCTCTGGGTCTCCATTATTGTAGCGTTTGATTTCTTCTTCGGGAAAGTCCACTCTGACTTCATGTCTGGACAGTTGACCGGCTTTGTTATTGCATTCATCTATAGGCTCTATTTCTGCAGGATCCAGAGCTTCAGAGTTGCCCAAAAATAGATCGCATGGCTCAGATTCATCCTTTGGTTCAGCTGTTGTTACGATGTCTTGGTCGGTCTGCTTCTTGTGTGAGAACAAAAGCTTTCTACCTTCATTCAACAGTGAGGCAACCGAATCCGGAGAATTTGTCTTTGCAATGGATAGCAAGGTCGAGTCCTTAATCTTATGGCTGGCAGCGACACTGCTTAGTGCGTTTTTCTTGGTCGAGTTCGCCATAACTTTGAGTACAGTGGCTGGGGGTGCTTGGGACACCTTCGGTCTAGGAGGAACAATCGGTGTGATTCCTAAGTTGAGTGAAGGTGCTGCCATTTTGAGGTTACGACGGAAAGTTGCCACAAAGGATGAGTTGATCTCAGCTTCAGTGGATGAAGGGTTGCCCCGGATGGATTCGTCACGTTTTTCCCTTTTAGACATGTACGACTGGGACTGGTCATCTGAAGGATCATCATTGCTCTTGCGCTTGCGTTCTTCCTTGCGCATCTTCTTGGCAAGCTTGCGTGCAGCTCTGCGATGTAAGCAATGCAAAGTATGAGAGTACACTCGTGGTGCAAAACTATAAAGCCGTAAAGAAAACCGCATACCTTTCCACTGGAGTCTCGTTCTTCCTCTTGTCTTTCTTGTGCTTCTTTTTCATCTGCTTCTTTTCATCTTGCTCCATCTCGACGTATTCAGTGTGATTCTTACGTTTCTTCGCAGATTCGACTGTAAAATCAAACAGATCGTCCTTGGTAGTATTGGAAATGCGGTTCAGAACAGCCAGCTCCTCAAGATATGCCTCCTCTTCCTTCTCCAACTCTTCTGCCTTTGCTACTAGATGCAGCAACTCCTGGTTGAAACAAGAAATGTGACTGAGCGTAGAACTAACAATGCGGCAAAATAGCAGTCTGTCATCAAGCACTTACCCCACGTTCCTTCTTCAAAGTCTCTCCAAGCTCTTCGACTAGATTGCCAGCCGATACATCAGGCCTGCCGTCTTCAAGTGAAGCCATCTCATGAATACGCATAAGTTCCATGCCATAAACTCGATTGTCCAACTGAGTATGCTCCGAACTCTCTGAAGTAACTTCCAAAAGACCATGACGACTGGTCTTCAACCGTTTGGCTAGTTGAGCACCACGCTTCCTGCGTGTCCCATCACGAAGCAGAGATGCTATCATTGCATTTTGCACCATATCCACAAAGCTGGAACGAGATGCAGAATCATTACTCACACGAGCCGCCTTCTTTGCATTCGTGATTAAAGCATATCGAGCTGCATAGACTTGATGATCTACGAGCTGATTGGTCAAAATACCACGATAGGCAAACATTGCTGAGGCGTTTCTTCTTGAAATACATCCAGTAAGGATCAAGGTTCTTTGCGCCTCCTGTCGGCTGATTGCCTGTGCCTTTTCGCAAAATGCAACGCGCGCGCTAATGTTTCGTTCTTTCTGATGTTCTGACAATTGTTTGATCTTGATTCTTTGATGAGAGCGAGGCATACCCGTACCGGTAGAATTGAACCAGTTTGTGATGGGATAGTCTGAGTTCAGTTGCTGAAGTAGTTGAAGATCTCGTGAGGCATTGCCATTGGGTAGGCAGGATCGAACTAACTGAGTGACGGCATCTTGATCATTTGAGATGCGTTTGCGAGAAAATCCATCCACTTTCCGCTTTGGAACCTTGACTTGAGGCAAAAAGAGCGAAGGTGCCGAACAACTCGAATCGACTACATTCTCTAGAGCAGAGGCTTTGACAACACGGGCAGAGGATTTGACATGGCGCATCTGACGAGCGATACCCTTCTCCACGAACCTTGGAGTGAATGACAATTGAGACGCGTAGCTCGGAAGCTTTGTCATCATTTCATTTGTAGTAGGCATAGCATCTGCTTTGTCTTCTTCTGGCTCACCAAACAGCTTGATATCCGACTCGAGAGAGATTTTACGTGGGATCAAATGTTCAGAATCAGCCACATGAACATCTCTTGCCTCGATGAATTTGAGGCAAGACTCGAAAGAAGTACAATTTGGCAGGTCATCGATCTGCATGGTAGCCTTCTCTAAGAACTGGAACCGAGGACCATCCACTGGTACTAAAAAACGACGAGCATCTCGTATGATCTCGTGCCCACCTTCAAAACGAGCAGGTAGCCCGAGCTTGGATGAAATAAAGGTAGCACTGCACAAGCCGTCCAATGACTTGCTGAGTGCCAATTGCAAATTCCCTCTCCTGGCAATGGGAGGCTCGTCGTCTGTCGGTACATCAGGGTCGATTCGAAGAAAACACCCGATATTGTCCAATGCCTCCAAGACATTTGACGGAGGAGAGATCATATTGCTGCTACTGGACTCGTTTGATACATTCTGCAGAGGCTCCAATCGATCGAAAAAGCCAGTGAATGAACCGGGCCAATCTCTAGAGTAGTCTACAACCAATGATGGATTGGCACTACAAAAGGCTGTGGGGTCAAATTTTGGTCCAATGTATACATCATCATTGCCGTCGTTTCTAGTCAAATCATCCTTTTGAAAATCTACAACCATTCCCTCGGACAAGGATTTCAACTTGGGCTGAAACATGTTGCACAATGCATCGGCAAAGGAGCTATTTTCTCCCCTCGCTCGTAGATTCTTGAGCTGATGAATTCGATTCAAATCAGGAGGCTGGTGTCTAATAAACAATGGTGCTCTTATCGGCTCTTGTCTCGATGCATTGTTCGCCATATTATCTCGTTTGACTGTAATACAACCATCAGACGATTCATTCGGATGATTATCTTTTGAATAGAACACCATCATTGTCTCATGGAATAAATTCTCATCACACTCAAAATCGCCTCCACCACTACCAAAAAAATCTCTTTCATCCTCTTCCTCTAGCAGCAACGGCTCCTGAAACCGACTCCTCCCACTCTCCAATGCCAGCACGACACTCTTCCTCTCTTCTCCTTTAATTCGTTCATACTGGTCAATCAATTCCTCTAAAAATGGTCCGCTATTCTTTTGAACCGGTAAAATAACACCCCGAATGGGACCTTTCGACACTGGAGATATAGAACGCAGCGCACATTCCGATGGATGGACCGCCGGTCCTAGCAGACTGTAAATGGATTCCAAAGATAGACGGCCGGCGGTGCTGGCTTTGCCATAATCATCATTGCCAAAGGCGTCTGCCGGCTCCGTGTCGATATCGGAGTTAGTTTCGAAATGATGCGGTAGCAACGAACGAGCGGCACGGCGAGCGGCATCGTCGCGTTCGATGAGGAGGATTTCTTGTGCTCGGGTGCGGTAGTCTATGGATAGGGGGCGGAATCTCATGGTAGTTACGGAAGGAGAGGCCGAAGCGAAAGATAGTGAATGAGAGTGGAGGTAAATAGCCTACGGTACCATACCTACGCTATCTCAGCTATCTATATCTGCACCTGCACCAAACAATCCAAAGTCAAATCAAAAATCGATCGAGCCGTCGATACATCGACCTGCTCTCTACAACTCCATCACCACCAGCAGTCATGCTTCGATCAGTATCCTCTTCATTAGTACGTTCAGCCGTACGAGCTGGTCCCACAACATCAGCATCATGTCCCTCCGTCTCCGCCCTACCATCTTCAACGGTCGGTGCCTCTCGTGCCATGACAATTCTCTCCAAGGAAAGTAAAGAGGAGTTCAAGAACCAGGTGGGTCCATTCCTTGCATCCCACTGTATCACTCTTGTATATTTGAAGTGGTATAGCTCACACTATTCGACATTAGAACTATTCAGCACGCATGGCCAAAACTCGCCGCCCCGTATCTCCACATGTAACCATCTACTCCTTCCCCATCGCAGCCCTAACCTCCATCACCACCCGTGTCACCGGCTGTGCCCTCTCCTTCGGATGTGCCGGTTTGTCAATCGTCGAAATATTTGGTGGATCGGGCGCGGCCCTTTCGCTGATGCAAGATATCGGGGGGAGCGGTGCCCTCGTGGCTTGTGGGGCTAAATTTTCCGTGGCATTTCCGTTGGTGTATCATTATTTGGGTGGGGTGAGGCATTTTGTTTGGGATGCCAAGCCGGATTTGTTGACTAATGTGGATGTGGAGAAGGCGAGTTATGGGTTGGTTGGGGCTAGTGTTTTGATTAGTACGGTTGCCATGGCTTTGTAAGATGGATTTGTATGAGAGATATTGATGTGCAGGTTGGGATTGGACAGATTGGGTGATTGTGGAAATGTCGATTTAGTTGTTTTATGTTAAAATAGTCTCTTGCCAGAAGTTATGGCAGGTTAATGAAGCAGGGTGACTGGGTTGAAGATCTGTTAATAGTGTTAATGTTTCTGTTGACTGTTGCAAAGTTTCATGTGTCATAACACAAATTACTCAAAAGGATTCTCAAAAAATCATTCTGAATATTGTTACTTTGTTCTAACAGTCCTAATCCTCTCAATATAATGGATGGGTTGTTAATTCTTTCTTCCGTTTAGACGCTGCCACATCTTCATCTGAGACGCATCTCATTCTCCCCTCCACTTGGCTCAGAGATATTCATGCGGCACAGTAAAACTAGAAGTTGTAGACTTTTCCTGCTCCCCCATATACAAAACCCCCGTCAGAGGCATATGATCCCACATCAACTGAAGCTGCACCTCTCTCCCCCTCAATTCTGCACCCTGATCCATCAACCCATACTTCACAAACACATTCTCCTCTTGAATTATCTTCGCCGAAGGCGGATCCGTCGCCTCGATAATACGATCCCACAGCACAATCTTATTATTGGGGTTGGTATCCGTTTTGTACGAGGCAACGACATACACAAAGATTTGTTTAATGTTCCAGTGAAAAGCGGGTGTCATGTCGGCATGGAGATCGAAGGAGAGTAATGCACGGTCTACGCCTCCGTGATTTTTGATGGAACGCAATTGATTCAGTGCCAATTTATGGATTTTGGGCTGATGGTACCGAGTGTGGCCGATTTTGGATAGTGCAGCGAGGACTGAGAGGCAGAGGAGGACGGTGAGTCCGAAGAAGACTACTGCGTTTAATCTGACCCAGACGGTATGCATATTATTGTTTTTGTATCGTGTCTTTTCCTTCCTCTCTTTGTGCCTTTTGATTTCCGATGGCCTTGATGCGTTTGTTGCCTTTGGCCAGCTTCTTGCTTTTGCTCTCTCGCTGTGCCACGTGGAAGATGTAGGGCTCCCCGAAAACCCCGTTTTGGGTTGAAAGTGGGGCATCCCGATCCCCAATGATATTTGAGCCAAAATTTGGCGCGCTTCGAAGTTGTCTTTTGTCGGTTTTGGTTCCATTTCTTGGCATTACATGCCCGCAAACCAACCACAACCACCATGACGATGGACATCCACCGTCCCACCCCCGAAGAGCGCGCAGCTCAGTACAAACCTGGAAGTATCAAGCGCGTGAAGCTTAATAACTTTTTGACTTATGATGCCGTGGAGTTCTTTCCTGGATCCAGGTTAGTGTTGTTTTTGGTTTGGTTGTTCCTGTCATTTTGTCGCTGCTGCTCGTATCTCTTCTTGTGCTGCTGTTTAATTGTTGAAATTCTGATTTGCTGCTGCTGCTGCTGCTGCTGCTGCTGCCGTTGCTATTGTTATCTAATGCGTGAGCTGCTGCTGCTATAAGTTCTATACTGTTGTTCCCGCCGCCGCTCACGAAGAACATGATCTTCCAACCTTCACGCTGCTGCTCAATTCATCATATGACAGGCTCAATGTGGTGGTAGGACCCAACGGAACTGGCAAATCCACCATCCTATGCGCCATCTGCCTCGGTCTCGGGGGCTCTCCTCCCCTACTAGGCCGAGCAGACAATGCAACCCTCTTCATCAAGCACGAAAAAGACAAGGCCACCATCGAAATCGAATTGGCCCCCTTCCCAGGCAAACCCGTCCACGTACTAAAACGAGTCATTGACAGCGGAAAGGGGGGTGAATCCGGCAAAGGTCACGCCAGCACATTCTACATCAACAATCACAAAAGTACCATCAAGGGAGTCAAAGAACTTGTCACCAACACGTACAAAATCAACATTGACAACCTGTGCACCTTCCTACCGCAAGATAAAGTGGGTAACTTCTCCGGCTTTGACAAACAAGCTCTACTTGCCGAGACGGAAAAGAGTCTAAGTGCCGATCTGTACGAAACTCATCAACTAATGATTGAAATGGAACAGCAGGTGAAAAGTTCGGGGAATGATGTCCAATCTGTTCAGGATGCGCTTGCCGATTTGATTAAGCAGAATGAAAAGTTGGAGAGAGATAAGGAGTTGATGGAAGAAAGGGCTACTGCTCAGGAGAGGATGGAGCTTTTGGAGAAGAAGAGGAATTGGTTGATTTTTGAGGGGGAGAGGGAGAGGGCTAAGGAGTTGAAGGGAAAAAAGGTTCGTTTTTTGTGTTTGACTTTTTGCTCCTCTGATGCAATGTGTACTTATGTGTGTGTTGCATGCATTGTGTGCTCACCAACTTGTATTAAAACTGTGAAAACGCAGGAGGAATTGAAAAAGGCAAAGAAGGAGGCAGACAAAGCAATCAAACCCCTTCAAGAAAAGCATGCCAAAGTAGAGGGGGAAGTGGCTCAAATCATCTCCCGCTCGTCAGCCTTGGAAAAGAAGGTGAAGGAGACGCGCAAACAGTTTGACGACTCCCTCAAAAAGTCCGAGACAATGCAAGATGCCATGGATGAAGAGATGAACAGCCTAGAATCCATGGATGCAGCGCAACGTCTTGCCGAAAAACAAGTAGAAAAAGAACGTAGGCGTTTGAAAGAGATTGAAGCCGACGGAGCCGACTTTCCACCCATGGACGAGGTAGATAAGGCTTTTAACGAGGCTTCCGCCGAGATTCGTGCGATCAAAAGCAAAATCGATGGGGTGAGACGTAAACACCAGAATTTGAATACCAAGATTGAGGAAGAGGAGGAGAAGAAGAAGGATGCCGAGCAGAGGTTGAATAGGGTGAAGGATGAGAAGACTATTCGGATGCAGGCGTTGTTTGGGGCTAATAAGAATGTGAAGGTGATTTATGATTTTGTGAATCAGAATAGGAAGATTTTTCGTAGGCCAGTTTGGGGACCTATTGGTGAGGCATGCTATTTCTTTGTGTGCATTTGATTTTAGTTGTGAGCCATATCTGACAGAAACTATTTCTGTACTTTCTAGCCGCTGAGGTAATGCCACAGGATGAAAGGACTGCATCTTACCTTGAAAATCACGTCTCCCAGGCCACCTGGTTAGCATATGTTGTTGAATGTACGGAAGATTATAATCTTTTATACCGTGAGATCCGCGAGAAGCGTAATGTGCCAATCACTATCATCAAAGTCAACAATGGCAAGTTTCAAACAAACAAAAGGCTTTATTCGGAGGAAAGGATGAATTTATTGAAGAGGGAGCATGGTTTTGAGTGTTATTTGGATGAGACTTTCACGGCATCTGACCCAATTATGGCAGCTTTGGTGGTGAGTGAAGTAGATGGAGATCATCTGCCTCCTAGATTTACTTACCAACATTTCTTTGATATATTGGTAGACTCGTCACAACGTCGATAAGGTACTTGTTGGAGGAGAGGGAGTCCAGAACAGCATTGACCGCAAAGACTTGATCGAATTCCTGAGCAGCAGGGGAAGAAATGATACAAGGCCTGGAAAGCAGGCGTCTTGCTTCTTCTACAACCAACGTGACTCTCGTTGGAAGTACACAACGCAAATATCTCGATACACAGGAGAAGCCGGTACTGATACTAATGAAATCGGACGTGCGAAAATGCTTATGACAGGAACTGATCCTGCTGAGAAGAAGAAACTGGAAGCTGAAATCAGATCTGCCACAGAAAAAATTCAAGAAATCCAACCAGAAATTGATGCGTGTGCCGAGGAGCACGAGAAATGGCATTCCCAAGGCCAGCAAGCCGGCCAACGACTAAAAGACGCCAAGAGGGCGAAAAGTGATTGGGCCCAATATAAAACAAAACTATCAAATCAAAAGGATAAGTTGTCGGAGGCAGAAGAGAATGCTTCCAAAGATAACAATCGCGAGAAGAAGAAGCTGAAGGCTAAGATTCAGAAGTTGATGGACAGCAGTATCACGATGGAGGAGAATGCAGCTAAGGCTCACAATGAAATGATGAAGACTTTAAGTTCTCTTACTGGTCTGAAGATGAGTGAAGATGGCTTGCAAGACAGTTTGAGGAAATTGACGTGAGTATTCTTTGCGCATGATTAGCACTTCAGTCTCTTGGTCCGATCTAACTGAATCCTGCTCATAGTGACCAGCTGTATGAGAAGCAGGCTGAGACTGCCAATATTACCGAGGAGTACAAGCGCACCGAGAATGAATTGAGCGAGATGAAGAAGAAGTTGAAGGAGTTGATGGCCAAAGCCGAAAAAATCGCACCGGCTGAAGAGTGGAAGGAGCGTCTGCATCAGGATGATGTCCCAACAACTCTTGAGGAACTCGAGAGTGAGATGGATGAGGCTGAACTCAAGGTAATTCCTCTTTTAATTCAACGCAATCTAAACTCACCAGTACTCAACCTTGATCCCGTGTTGTGTAGCTAAACTCAATTGCAGACAATCCTCACGCCATCCGCGAGTACGAGAAGAGGAAGCAAGAGATCCAAGAGTATCAGGCTAAGCTTGACGGCATGACAGGTGACAAGGATCACAAGCTGACACAACTGAAGCTGAAATTTGAATCATGGAAGGGATCGTTGCAGAATATTGTCAACAGTGTAAACAGCAAGTTTAGTGTCTACATGAGTGAAGTAGGATGTGCCGGAGAAGTTCGATTGTACACTGGCGGGAAATACATCAGTCAAGAGGACGAGACTGAATACAACCTAAAGAATTGGGGCATTGAGATCCTCGTCAAGTTCAGAGAGGCCAGCGCACTTCAAGTCCTATCCGCTCAGACTCATTCTGGTGGAGAGCGTTCTGTTAGTACCATTATGTATTTGATGGGATTACAAAACCTCATGAAGAGTCCATTCCGTTGCGTTGATGAGATCAACCAGGGTCTAGATGAGCGCAATGAACGTCTTGTGTTCAAACGCATTGTTGCCAACTCGACCACCCCAACAGAATCTGATGCTCCCGATGATCACTGTGGCCAGTATTTCCTCATCACTCCGAAGCTGCTTCCTAATCTCGAAGGCATGGAAAATGAAGATATCACTGTGTTGTTTGTCTTCAGTGGTGCCAATAACTTTCCTCACTTCCTTGACTGGAACGTTGACAAGTTCATTGAACAGAAGAGGAAATTCCTCGGAGAAGAAGTTAGCGGAAACCGGATCCCGAAAAGCAAGAAGAGGCGATCTCAGTGAGCGTTTTTTCTGGAATTGTTATGCATGCATCTATTCATTTGCCATCGTTCTGTAGTAGTCAGAGGAGATAATGATGTTAGAAAAATTTATACGTATTATGATTACTGAAATGAAACACGCGCAGTAAACTATTAAATATCTATTGAAGAATTTATACGTATTGTTACTACTGCTACCTTAAAAGTGGTGCCTACGGAAATATACCCAATGCGAATCCTGGCATATCAAGTAATTGCGGGCCTTGTTCCTCATTCAAAGCATTGCGTCCGATTTCTGCCTTTGTCACATTGTTACCAAAGTTATCAAAGTACATCTCATCATAATTCCCATTGGCTGATATTGCATCCTTCAACGCCCACAACATATCGTTCCCGAATATCGTCATTGTTGGCATTGCAAATGAATTGTTTCTGTTGATGCCTTCATTTGCCGCATAGAACGTTGACAGAACTATGCAATTCACAAAGGATGAAAACATTTTGTCTCCTTGTCGAGTGATCATCGGATAGAAATCAACATCATCTCTGATACAGGTGTGAAATGGTATATTAAGTACCAAGATCTCAAGATAGTGTTTGATCACTTGATACAGATCTACTCACTTTCCAGTTTGATTCCCATAAAAGTATGGCGTAGAGAAAACAACTCCTTCTATGCCAAAATTGCTGGTCATCGAAGCAGTTAACCCGAACAGCACATCTACTTCTTCATTTTTTAATGCGATTGTGGAACTTTCTTCGTCGTAGAATGTTGTGTAGTTGACGGCAAAAAGGTTCCCATCAAGCATAGACGAGGCCAGCGTCTGGCAGAAAGAAACAGCCATTCCAAACATGCCATCAACTGTTGAATTGTCACTGTTGCTATCTTGGACCACGATTCCACAGTTGAGATTTGTCTCGCTCTTTATCCCAGCGAATGTATGACTCAAATCAAAAAACATTTCATCGTGTGAATTGTCAAGATTGCCATATGGAATTACATAAAGCATGGGGGTTCCATTGTTGATGGTGTCGATTGTAGTGCGTGTGAAGTCCGCAAATTGACTATTGCTGTAGATCTCAGAGTAATTACCAACACAGTAGACTGCATTGAGGTAATTCAACCCATACCAATTTGAGCTCAAGTCATCCGTGTGATTTCGACACATTGTTTCGTTCTTTCCAATTCCTTGCCTCTCCCCATAGAACAAAGCTTGCAAGGCATAGTTCACAACATTGGACCACTCATAATCATCGTGTCGTGTGACAAATGCTAGTGGGTCATTGTTGAGTGACTTGTTTCCAATTGCAAATGAAGGCGGTATTAATTCACTTTCTCTGAACATAAAGTTTATGAGTCCAAGCCTGCCATTTGCAATCACGTTGCATTTGCCATCATTGTACAGTAAAATCGACTCTCGAGAGCCTCTAGAAATGACTAGAAACTCACTTGTGAACTGGTTTGCGATATATTCGTAATCTGTGGTACCATTGATGACGCATATTGCAAGCTGTGCGCATTCATCGTATCGTTTTATTTCTTCAGCACAGGTGATAAATGTTTGGTTTCCGGCAAACACCAATCCGTCATAGTAATAAGGTGTACTGAAGGTGAATGATGCGCCGGTAGTTGGCTAAGTTTAATGTTTGAAAGCATTGTAGTGAGTTCACAACATGCTGACTGTCATACAGGAATTCTTCATTGAGCTCACCTCATAGACTTCTCTCTCAATAGTGTATGTTTCTCCACCAGCTAGAATATCAACCACCCTGTCATTAAGCATGATAAACCGTGTTCGTGATGTTCTATCTACTTTCTCAACTGCATCAGGGTTGTTCAGAACTACAGCTGCAATTGCTTGACACTTGTTTCGAAGATGGCAAGGAACACAAACACAAGTCAGAATTAAGAAGTATTCAACACATGAAACAAAGCGCCCGCTCACCAATTGATATCGAAAGCTACCTCGAGTTTGAGATTCATGCAGCCCACATCGAAGGACTCCTCTGTCTTGTACAATTTGAAGAGTAGGCCGTGGATCAAATGAGGGAGCCATTGATGGCATAGATGAAGGTGCTGCTGTAGGCTGCAATGTATTCCCCCACATGCCTGGATGTGAATTAGTAATGTATACGAAATTGGAAATGGAATACGATGCATCTTCACAGAACATACCTATCCTATTATAAGTTGTAGCAACGAAGGTGACAAACCCCACGAGAACAATAAAAGACAAAGATCCTATAACCTTTCCATGTCTCTGACAAAAGCCCATGGTCGCAACATCTGCAACTACCTCTATCGGTTCCACTAATGTTGCACCTATCAATATGTCGCCGGCACCCTGACTATTGTTCAGACTTCCACCAATACTGGACAGGTTAAACCTACTACTGCTAAAAGAGTCAAATATAGTTGAACTCAGATGGCGAACAGTAGCCGTCATGCGCGGCTGTTCCATTTCGATACTGCTCATCGGCCTTTCGTCTTCATCTCCTTCGTTGGTCATTCTTAGATTAGAACAAAATAGCTAGTCTGGTGAAATCGAGTTAGATACGAGAGCCATATCAACCTAAGTCCTGCTATCATAATATTCGTTCTCAGCGATCAGCTTTCATAGGCAGACAGGCCACCACCGCGGTACCTCCCCCCATAGAGAGTTAGAGAGGAGAGGGGTCGAGAGATGGAAAAGCTGCTTCGCTAGAAGTTCGGAAAGTAGTAAAGCCGAAATTCGGATTCGAATAGGGTAATTCCTCCTTTTCCTTTATCATAGCCATAGAAATAGAAGGGGGGGGGGGGGGGGGGGGGGGGGGGGGGGAAGGAAAATGGCAAACCATCGCAGTGGTGAGAATGGCTTGTGTATACTGTGTACGTGTAATTAGCAGGTGTTCCTGATTGTGGTGCTCAAAACAAAAGATGAAGGAGAAATGAGAGGGGTTCGATGGGCTGTCATGGTGCTCAATAGATCAGGCCAATATACAGCAACAGAGCCCTTGGGTTATCAAAAACTAAACACTAATGATTCTCAACATTGTCTATCAGCAATCTCAAAATGAGAATTGGCAAGGGCAAGGCGAGTCGGTAGATGCCTCCACCTCTACTGCAAATATTGGTGCAGTGGAGGAGGGGGTATTGATATGCATCTGATCAACCATGTCAAATCATTGAACGAAATATTTTCCTGACTTTAAATAACAAGGTATTTACTACTTCACATCATCATCAACATCATCATCATCATCATCATCACCACCACCACCATCATGGAGGCTTCAAAGGTCTCACTGATGATGATAAGAACCTGAACCATTTATTTGAGCCGTTGAGAAGGTTCAGTTCAGGTTCTTTCAGTGGCAGTTATCATCATCATTGAGGAGGTGTTAAAGTTCTCACTGATGATGATAGGAACCTGAACCATTTATTTTTATTTGAGCTGTTGAGAAGGTTCAGTTTGGATCTAAAACTTTGACACCCAACACTATGGTGTAGTCTGGCAAATTATGACAGGATGGTGGTTGCGAGAAAGCAGGTTCATCTGTGAAGATTCTTTTCATCTATATAACATCCCAGATCTTAGCATGTACCCCAACATTAGTACTTGGTCATCTTCCTTGAATGAATGATGTGTGTGGACTTCCCCCGGTCATTGGTCAT
>JALLPI010000520.1:0-18446 GCA_036939935.1 Cyclotella atomus | reverse complement strand
TAGATTTGGGATTGTGCATTTGATACTTCTTGGTGAGGTAGTAAAGAATGTCTCGCACGTTGACTAGGGTGCCTCCCTCTCCTCTGGCAACTTTCTCGTCTCCAATTCCAGGTATGGCTGAACATACACCACGGATGAAAGGCTGCCGTTGGGTGGTATTGCTGTTGTTGTTTGACTTCGACATGTTGATAGTGTTAACTTGTGACTAGTGATAGATTAGTTGGCGTGGGTTGTTGTTGATAGCTTGATGTTTGATTTTATGAGCACACGTAGGTAGTAGGTACTCACTTCTCTATTATTCTACACTCAAGTAAATCTCGCATTCTTGTTGATACTGTGGCACTTTACTGCACAAGCATCCATTGTCCCATCTTCACTCTCGTGCTGCTATCTCATCTATTGTCTCTTGGTGGTTCACGCCATCGCATGAGGTTAAAAAATGCTTGAGTTGATCTTTGTGGATGCGCTGTAAATAAAGGTAATGTTATGGGGTTTACAGCTCTCCATCCCCTCTCTCCTCTCGCCTTTCTCCAGACTTCTCTACCCGATTTGAGGAATGAATACACCGGCGTCTTTACTATCCAGCCGCAGTGAAAGCAATGTCAGCAACTCTCCATCTGCCCTGGACAGAGATGCACGCCGGGAAAGGCTGAAATACATCCGCAAACGATCAGCGTCTCGACAAAATAATACTGACAATACTCCTCCCATTACATCGTCAAAAGCATTCGTGGTGCTGGTTGTCTTGCTGGCAATAGCTCTATCCATTCAATTCATGATTGTATTTAACTGGCATCACGGCAGACATGATACACACGTGTTAGGCAAATCCTCTGGCCGAGAAGCACTCAAAGATGCTTTCCAAAAGGCCGCGGCAGTAGTTCAAAATGCATTACCATCCAAATCGAAAAGCATGGGAGATGCACCACCGCACTTCTTCCCGCAAGTGCCACCACTTCCTCCTATTTTGAATACGCGCAGCATTCCCAACTCCGAGCAACTGATAGATGATACATTATCAGGCAATCCAACAATTGCAGGAATAACTCTCATTCTGGCAAACTTTCTGGATGAGATGCATACCTCTAACAGTAAATTGGCCAGTAGAGAAAAGCCACACAGGGTACAGCGAGACGATGTGCACGAAGCTTTTGTTTCACTTGCTCAGACTCATCTCAAACCACTTGAAGAAATTTATAGAGACAAACCAATCTTTCCAGTTCGAGATGATGATTCCATATTCATCTCACTTGCCAGCTTTCGTGACTATCTACTTGGGGACACTCTCAAGGGAGCGTTTAACCAAGCCAAACATCCAGATAAACTATTTATTGGGGCGGTGGTACAAAATTGTTATGGGCTAAATCCCTATCCCGGTGAAAAGGGTGTGCAGTGTCGAACGGGGGCTCAGGTGGTGGGTAAGGGCCCGAACGGTAGAGATAAGACACAAGTCAGTGATGCTCCACCAGATAGAAATGGAATTGAGGAGTTCTGTACCAGTCCTCTTCATGCCAAGTATTGTGAGAACGGCCAAGTAAGAGTGCTATACGTACATGAAAATGAGAGTTTGGGCCCGGCCATGGCAAGATATTATGCATCAAAGTTGTGGGGTGGCGAGACGTACTTTATGCAGGTCGATGCGCATCTGCAGTTTTACAAAAACTGGGATGAGCTGTATACAAATGAGATCAAGAGTACCAAGTCCTATCCAAAGTCTGTTCTCAGCAGTTATCCTCCCGGTTTTAACGAAGAAAATGGAGGTGTTCTCAACAATGAAAGTTCAGGAGCAAGATTATGCACTTGTGAATTCAGTTCGAGTGACGTTGAATCAGATATCATACGCATAAATACTGGAATAGGATACCATGGAGGTGAAGAGCACCCAACGCAGATTCCATTCATTGCCGCGGGATTCTTCTTCACTCCAGCATTGTTCCTTGTAGACGTACCTTTTGATCCGTACATGGTAAGTGAAGAAACGAAACCATTTCGTCGTGTATTATGTAACTCATATCACGTGTCCTGTAAATACTGTTACAGCCATGGTGCTTTATGGGAGAAGAAATCATGCTATCAATGAGGGCGTGGACACATGGATGGGATATATATGCTCCGCGTAAGAACTGGATTGCTCATCAGTATAGACCAGGTCGAATGGGGTTGCCAAAGGTGAGAAATGAAATTCGTAGCTCATAATGATGATTCATTTGTCGTTCAGTCATAGTTTCCAATACCACTTCGCTACCTCTCACTCACAGTTCTGGGGAAGCGTCGGGAGAATGTTTGGCAGACCTGGACCGGGATTTAGCAATGAACTGCAATTGAAACTTATCAAACGTGTAAAGCACCTAGTTGGCTACAAAGAATGTTGCACGAGAGAAAAGCTACAGCAAGGAGGAGATGAATCAGTATTAATAGACGTAGAGCACTATGCATTTGGTGACGTTAGAAGTCGAGAAGAGTATTTGGAATGGGCAAAGATAGATGTTGAAAACCATCGGTGTTATCGCATTGATTGGTGCAACAAAGGAGAGTTACTGTAGTAGTACGAGGAAGTCTGTTTGGATCGGACAGCCTCAGGGAAACGTAGATTATGTACTTCATGTTCTCAACGTAACAACACATCAGGTTTGATACTACTACTGAACATTAACGGTTGAAATTAATGATCAATTCCTATTAACCATGCGATCTGGAATCTGTCAATGCCACAGACCGCTGCCCCTACTTATGACATCTGACACAATACTACACACAACACACACAGAGATTGTAGGTTTTAGGCACGCATGCAGTACCATGGGTAGCAGGTACCATAGGTGGGCTACGATACCGATACCTCCTACGTACGTACTCCAAAGAGAAGACAGAAAGGGTATCTTTGGCGACCCCAAGCAAAGCAAGCATTGGAACGCCGCTTGATCGGCCATCCGCCATCGGCGAGAGTTGAGAGAAGATAGACTTTCGTGAGCCCTTCATCCTCAATCTCGTCTGCCAACATGTGGTTGCATTTCATTCTCTAGAGAGGGGTGAACGAGTAAGCAAGCCACGATGAGGTTCATCTCGAATGCATTGAAGCTAGCAGGCGTTTTGCAAATAGTCCGCGCAGAAAACGCAGGAGAGAGTAAGTCTATAGAGTGCAGATATTATTTGTTTCCGATGCATATCTAACCTTACTTTCATGTGATCTTTAGTTACATTCTCTTACCTGACAGCGACCGAACTGGTAGAGAAGTATCTTCAAGATCCAAACGGCCTCGTTGAATTTCGTAACATCGAATCATCTGGCCATTCATGCTTCGCTTTATTCGATAATGGACACTCTGCTGGAGAGAGCAATGCTACCGGCACATATCTGATCCCAGATTCGGGTGTGATTCTTTCCAGCGGCAACCCAGAAGATTTCAATGGACAGGATTCAGACAGTGCAACAACCGATTGGCAACTTGACGTTGGCGATGAAGATTTGGAAAATGCAATTCCTGGCGCGGATGTGCTTGATCCTTGTTACATTCAGTTTGAGTTTCGCTGCCCTCCTTCATCAGATATCTTTACTCCAGAAGTGAATTTTGACTACGTGTTTGGGTCAGAAGAGTATGTGGAATATGTGTTCTCGGTGAGTTATTATTTCTGGTATAGCTTTTTGTACACTTTCTTGCTCTTGTTTGGACCCGCACCCTATCTAACCTCCTACTCATCATTTCTAAGGAATACAATGATGGATTTGGTTTCTTTCTTAATGGTGAAAATATTGCATTGGTGCCTGGTAGTACTACACCCGTAAGCATCAACAATGTCAACGCAGAGGTGAACTCTCAATACTATATCGATAATGCATTAAGTGGCAGAGGCAATCGTACCAGTCCATACCCTTTGATCGAAGCTGATGGATTCACAACAAAGATGACTGCAATCGCAGAGCCGCAGCCAGATTGGAACTTGATCAAAATGATCACAGGCGATGTAAGCGATGGCATACTCGATAGTTGGGTGCTGTTGGAAGCTGGTACCTTTTCATGCGTCCGCAGAACAGAATCACCTAGTTCCACACCCTCCGATTTTCCATCCGAATCACCAACTCCAGCACCTAGTACCGATGCTCCATCTTCAGGTCCAACAGAATTGCCTTCAGGTTCACCGACAAAGGCAAGTACTCACTTCTTGAATGTGATATGATGACTACTTATCTAACCATGCTGTTACACCACCAGGACCCTACGCCTAGGCCAACAGCCATCACGAGTTCTCCATCTATATCAACAGCTCCTTCCTTTCCTTACCCATGCGGTGTTTTGCCATGCATTAGGGCTCAAGCTCTAAGAGAGTTCTATTCCACCATTTCCGATCCTACACTTTTCGATAATCCAAGCACTCCACAATCACTTGCACTCGACTGGATCACCAATCACGATGCGATGATGGTTTGTCCAAGCGACTTCAGTTGCCACGCAGTTCAGCGTTACGTGATGGCAGTGCTGTATTTCAGCATGAAAGGATACCAGTGGACTGAGTGCAGTGCACCCAAGGATTGGTACTGCGATGATGAAGCAAATCTTGCGGACGCAAACTGCAATATTACAACAACACCTCAATACCCCGATCAATCTCTAATTGGATCCAACGACACAAAACCATGGTTATCTTCATCCCATGAATGTCATTGGGGAGGTTGTGGCTGTCATGGAGAAGATAAACCCGAAATCGCGTGGTGTATGGACCAGATTGAACTGCAAGCGAATAATGTGAAGGGCATCATACCACATGAGATTGCAAGCCTCAAGCATTTGCGCATTTTGCTTGTTGAACAAAAATGAAGTCTTGAAATAGATATCCGTCTGAGATTAGTAGACACTCAAAGAACGTGGTGAGTAGTATGTATATGAACTGAAGAAGTTTCAACGTTTGTCAGATCTAACATATCATTTTTGTTCCTCCAGAGGTTGCTCCTTTGTCAGAAAACATCACGGGCATTGTTATGAAAGTAGAAATAGATTGCACTTAGTCAAAAATACTTCAGGTATCATACTATCAACATTATTAGAGCATATAATTATGTAAACAAACGTAAAACAATTATTATTTCTGCATCTGTATATTCTATCCATGTAAACAACGCTAGGCAAAAGCCACCCTCTTCTTCAACTCTTGTTTCAGCAAGTCAACTTCTGACCCTGCATTACCAAGCATATCTCCATTCTCCTGAGCCCTCCTCAAAAGGTATGGCAGCACCTCTTGAACTTTTCCGTATGGCAGGTATTTGAATGCATTATAGCCATGTAATCCTAATGGAAACGTAAGATTGTCTGCCATTCCAAACAGCTGAGCAAAGTGTACTGTGGAATCAGTTGAAGTCAATTCCATTTCATTCATCAACTGTACTGTCTTCTCAATGCTCTTTTTGTTGTGGGAGGCAATCATCAGCTCCAGCCCAGGTCCATTCTTCTTTCTGTACTCGAGAAGAATCTTTACCGAGTCGTCATAGCATCTGTGGGTATGTTCGATCGTATCATGGATAGGCGACGGAATTTTCAATTCCTTTGCTCTTGCTCTTTCATGAACCATGTATGCCCCTCTAACCAATTTTGCAGCGAAATGAAAGGAAAAGCGCTCTGACCGCTTGAGATCAGTCACCATTCTTTCTGGCATGTCCTTCAAGTAACATTGATATGTATTGAAGATGACTGGTCGATCCGTCACATCCTTGGCATTAAACTGTTGCTGCAGCTCCAAGACAAGAGAGTCAATAGCAGGTTGATACTTTTGGTGTTCTGCATCAATCAAAAGCTTGGTTCCACAACTGGCAGCTTCTTCGGCAAGACTGCAGAGACGCTCACTAATCTTTGCCATGAGTGCAATCTCATCATCTGAAGGTGTGACTTGAGCTAAGGGGCCCACCTCCTTGCACTTTAACGTGAATGATGACAGAGTGTAGGGAGTCAACATCTTGGCAAATGAAATGTAATCAATCATTTCTTCATTGTTTGGATCCAACAAATCCAGTATCTCATCCAATGCCACTGGATCTTCTCTATGGAAGTGACGGTCATAGCATCTTAGAAAGTCTTCACGACTGATGAAACCAGTTTTATTCTCGTCCATTGTTGCAAAGAACTTTTTCGCTTCCACAATGATTGTAGACATTCGCTCCAGCAAGACCGGATTGCCAAGAGCAGTGACTTTTAGAGCTGCAAAGCCATGAGGCGACACATCACGTACACTTCTAATGCAATTCTTGAATATCTCAACATGATGATCACACTGCTTTTCACTCTTGTAGTCATAAATCCTAGCGGGTTGATTGAAGGGAGGCTGGGTGGTCAATCCCTCGAAATCACCAGACGCAGAGCTTCCATCGCTGTCACTCTCAGCAGCATAATCCAGAATAGGACCGATATTGTTCTCTTGCAATCTATCAATGACTGGTTTCATATCCACACTGTACTCTCCAGCGCAGAAGTGTTTAAAGAAAGTGTGTTTCATCACAGCATTGGTGAACGTTGTTCCAAGCACTTTTGAGGACACGTTGAGCAACTTTTCTGCATTGTTCACTAGAAAAGGAAGACGGCATGCCTGAAATACTCCGATGGAACGTACGATTTCAGCCGTTGTTTTTGATCCATGGGCAGAATGCGGGTCCGTAAAGTTTGGCGTTGTGCTGCCTGTTTTGTACGTGTCTAATGATGTGATGCTGCTGGAGGCCTTGACCGTCGATGAAACTAGTGTTCGTACGGCTGTAGATTTGTTTTGGATTATACGACGGATGTGCCTGGCGGAATGGCTAGATCGAAGCATGATGGTAGCACAGAATATCGATCGGATCTTTCCAGCATGAACATTAAAATAATGAACGTAAAAGACTCAGCAACATCAATCTTCGTGGCCAGGCTGTCAGAACTGCACGGCAATGAATTATTCAAGACTGTTGCTTGAAATACGGCGATGGCCCGGCGTTGCTTATGATTCCGATTTCTGATGCTGACGACGTGTATCTTACCTTTCCAGTACACATCATTTTCGAAATCCATCAGCCATCAGAACTCGAACAACACGAACTCGATATACGATTGAACACACAATTTGATATCAAACACACCCGCAGCATGAGAAATCTATACGCATTCCTCCTCACGGCTTGCATTCTTCCTCAAGAGTGCATTTCTTTCTTCCACCGTGCAGCAGTGAACCGCAAAGCTACAATCGGTTCATTGAAAACCGATGTTGACAGTATGTTTGCGCTAGAGAATCTCCAAACCCATTCGCCATCATTGCAAAATCAGAATGTTATCAATGAGGCCATTGGCATTCGCGGCGGTGCCTGCAGTGATTCAACACCTGCTCTCTTTGGAAAAGTAGCATCAAGTGCTGCCGTCGAAGCTTTTCTCATGTACCAACTCTTGGCTTTTGGCGCTAAACTGAATTCATCCAAGTCACCAAGCAAACGAGTTCTTCAGGTGATGTCAGCACTCCTTGTTGTATTTGGCTCATCGTACTTTGGACAACTAATTGATAATGGAATGAGTGCAGCCACACGACAAGTTTTGGCTCCTAACGAGATACCCGGTGATGCAGATTGGTATTTGCATCTGAAAAAGCCTCGATGGAACCCACCGGGATGGGTATTCCCTATTATGTGGCTTATTGTTAGTAAACCGACGCAGTTTGTGGCTATTTGGAAGCTTATGACGGCTGGTAGTGAGAAGGATTTGGTGTTACCTTTCATTGTTTATTGTGCTCATTTATCTCTTGGAGATGCATGGAACAAAGTATTTTTTGGATTGGTGAGTAATTAGTTGATGTATCATCGTCGTATAAAGCTTGTTGTATTTAACTTACATTCAACGTTTCAGCAATGCATTGGTCGCGGAGTTGCGGTCATCAGTACGTTTTGGAGTACTCTTTTATTCAGTGCTTATCAATTCTATTCCGTTGACCCGACTGCTGGCATCTTTCTTCTACCGACATGTGCTTGGGTAACCGTCGCAGCGGCTTTGAACTGGAGCATTTACTTCTTAAATAAAGGTACTGGAACATAAAGATTATGTATTAATGATGTAGTGATACAGCCAAGAGTGTATATAAACTGTTAATGTAATGTAATGCCAAATGTCTCAGAGCACTTCACAAGACTAACGTTACTTCTTTAATTCTGTAAGCAATGTAAAGTGAGAGCATCAACAATCAAAGTTGCAACTTCTTCGTCGAGAACATCCAACAACATCTGTTTCACTGCAGCCATTCCTGGTGCAATCAACGATTCGAGACTAAGATCTATCAAACCAATCTCACTTAAACAGGTCTTTGCATCTTCATCAACTTGCAATTCTTCACACAGTTCAAATAGAGTCAGCGCATTGCTGCGTTTCCGATTGTCATCGCCATCACTTTTTCGTGGTCTGTCCACACCTGCTCCTTCATCTAGTTTGAATAATACATCAGTTCGAAGCACATACTTGGTCCCAAACTTTAATGGCACAGACGAGTGATACAAATCATGTTCAAACACAACCGCAGAGCCTGCGGAAGGAACAACTTTTGTTGCTTCAGAGTTTGGATTCGTAGAGTCCAAGTAATACGTTTCGCCTCCATCAAAATCCTTTCCTCCGCCATCATTAAGGTATATTAGTACTGTGAGCAAAGAAGTTAGATCATCGGAGCTTTCTTTTGCATTCACTCGAGTTGTTGCATCAAAGTGGGGATCAAAAACATCATTGTCGGTTGCATCATAGCGCAACACACGTAATCTTGGATTCAGTCCTGATGGAGGACCAGATTTTGTGTCCTCTACGAATCGATTGATATGCGGTGTTATTATGGGCTGCAATATATCCCATAATTTAGCTAAGGTTGAATCATGTTCAAACACCGATAGTTTGTGCTTGTTGGGTTCCTGAAGTTTGACCTTGTGCATGATTCCTGGACGAACAGACGAGGTAGAAGAAGTTATGGTCGTTAAATGACAAAAAATGCAGCGATGAAACTATAAACCTTACCTTCATCGTCTACATGACTTGCTTCAGTTACATAATGAAATCCAGTTGCAGATAACTCTTCAGCAAGTTGTATTAATGTCTGACATTCATACAAAGTTATTAAATTGTTCACCACAAATGCAGCTACTGTAGATGGTTTGTGAAGATACCGCGAGCATTTTTGTGGCACATCAAGATATGATACAATTGGATGATCCCGTTCTTGATCAAATGCCGAAGAGATGGAATTGCAGATGAGAGTCCCAGGCGGCGAGATGGTACTGATGTTTCCAGCCGCAGCGACAGAGCACATCATTTTATTCTGCTGATGGTCGTCGACATCGACTGCCAATGAGATGGCGCCGGCATCCATAACGGGCAGTCCCAGCATTTCAAAGAAGACTTCATTTGTGCTCTCACTAGAAGAGCTATTATCGTCTTTGTCATGACCGTTTGACATGAGAGAAAAGATAGGATAGGGCTTGATAGGAGGCCGGCAGGAGATTAGATAGAGGAAAGGGGCCGCCACTTCCCGCCATTTTGCATGCGGCATTCATCTTTTTGTCTTCCGCGCTCCAGCTCGGCCAACACAGACACAGACAACTCAAGAACTCGGAGATGCCATCTGCCTCCTCACTTTTCTTGTTGTGTCAAATTGTCTGCGCTGAATCAAGCTGAGACAACACAGGACAAACACAACACGGTCAAGGTTCGATTTCGATTTTGAGGATCATTCTGAGAATAGCAGAGAAGATATCGTAGTAGTCAAATCGATAGGACCAAATAAGACATGATCAAGCGATGAGTCGTGGCGATTCGAGTAGCGAAGCCATGGGAAAGGCAACAGCAGCGGTGGCCGCCTCCGCTCAACAATGGGAAGTCGAGGAGGGTGAGATCAACTGCATTGATTATGCCATACATATTACCTGGGTCTGTCTGCAGTTCTAATGATTGTTCTAACCCTCATGTTTGTTTGCAGATCATCTCCTCTCCTACTTCCTCGGCGGAGAAGGAACCTCCGATAACACAACAGAAGCCGATGATGCCATAGAAAGAATTCCTGACAAAACTTCAGAGTCTAATGATCTCAAACATGGCTCTTCATCTGCACCTACTCTGGATCAAAGCAATTCTGAAAGCAAATCGCCAGAGGGTAGCATTCTCAAGAGATCGTCTTCCATGGGACGCTCATCCCTCTCAGTACATTTCTTGGATAACATACCAGAAGAACCGACCTCATTCAATGATTTATCTGTAATGCAAGACAGGATCAACTCCAACGGATCAATGCCAACAGTTCCTTCTACAGCTTCTTCCTCGTCTTCCTCCTTGTCCAACATGGCAGCAGCCCTGGCGATTGGGGGCAAGGATCAAATGATGTACATTCACCAGAAGCTGCAAGGACGAGAAATCCCAAGTGCCTCAGCTGTGCAGCTGAACAATACGTCTCCCATCACACCTGTAAACATGATGGGTTCACCTGCTGGTCATGAGAACATGATGCTTCCTCCTCCCCCAAGATTTCCAACTGGTACCATGCATGCCCAGCCAAATTACTTTCAGCAACATCCAATGATGCAAACGCAACGGAGTCAACCGCAGGCAATGAATCAAGTTCACTCTCCTAATACACAGCAGCATCTGAGCTGGATTCAGCAGATGAATGCTGCATGTCTTGCTGCTCAGCAACAGCAGGCAGTTCAGCCCCAGATGCAAGATGCACACATGACGAGTCCATCTCCGATACCAAACGCCACTGTTTCGCAGCCTCAACAAATCCAGAGCATGCAATTTCAACAACCGCAGATTCAGCATCAGATTCAGGTTGGTGTTGATGGGGCAACAGTGCCTGTCATGGCAATTGCCAATCCAGACGGCACTGTTTCGTATCACATTGATCCTAATTCAGCAGCGGTGCCACAGGCGGGATTGAGGTACCTCACCAAGGCCATCAATGAAGTGGTCAAGCCAGAAGACCCGGAAAAAGAAGACCCTGCAGTACTGGCCGAGAAACGCCAACGTCGACTCGCCAGGAATCGAGAGTCGGCCCGTCAATCACGGCGCCGGAAGAAAGATCACTTGAACAACCTTGCAGAGAAAGTGAAGAAGCTTCAGAGACTTCTAGACATTGAAATAGCAGCACAGATCAAATCGATGGAAAGTGGAAAGGCTGAATTGAAAGCGGCTTTGTTGGAAAAGTCAGCAGGAGGGGCCAACACGGACAAACAAAGCCTAGGCGCACTGATCCAAAGCACGAGTCCAAATTGCTCCATCCGCAGAGCCGTCATCTCACACCAATACAATTGTCTCAGACAGGCATTTCTTTCAACTCAAAACCATTTCTCAGTGTGGCTCATGATGAAAAACGAACAATTCTTTGCGGATGGATGCCGTGCGAGCAAAAAAACAGTCGAATCCAAAGGATCCAGGACTGCTATTAGCCGTCCAAATTCGAAACAAGGAGGCGAGGATATTATCAATAACGAAAAAACTGGTGATAGACTCGTCTCGAGTAATGCTGAAGATGCTCCGCGTATGTGGCCCCTTTTATGTCATGAGTTGACATTGACCATGGATCAAGAAGAGAGAATTGTCAATCAAGCCCATGTAGAGTGAGTATTTCTTTTGTTTAGTGACTGCATCAGACTAGATGATACTCATGTACTTTCTCAACACAACATTATAGGGCAAAAGACACAAAGGATCTTCAGACTAAACTGCAACACATTCAAAAGGCGACATCATCAACTCACACTCTGCGAAATGGAATGCTTTGTCTAAGTCAGTGCTCATCTGAACTTAACGAAGCCATACTTGTCAATATTCTGACCCCACAACAAGCATTCGTGTTTCTTGAATGGATGAAAAAGAACAAAGATAAATGCAGGACTGCAATGCAGCGTCAATGTCAATATGTGGAGATTGGCCATGGATTAGATTTTGCATATACAGAGCTTGAAAGCACCAAACGTTTGAATGGATAGATGGATGCATTGTATAGATTTTTGACGTTATGAGTTTGCTCGATAGATGTTTGTTCTACATGAAATTTAACTCATATATAAACCGAATTTTACTCATTGTAGATCATCTCATTCTTTATCTTTAGTACCTTCTGCAAAGTAGTGCTCTACGTGAAACTTGTGATCAGTTTCATCACTTTTGCAATAGGCATTGTAGAGTACAAAATCATTTTCCTTGGCCTGCAATTGCATTCCGTCGCATGCTGATTTGTCATCCAAGACAAACGAAGAGATGAACCTGCCAATCACATCCGGTGAGACAGTGAAGCTCCTAGTTGCCCACTGAAACTTCTTTAGATGTCCTTTCGACATGAAACACTCTCTCAAACCTTCTGTATCAGTATTGGTAACATTGAAACAAAGAGGCACAGAGTCTCTATTTAACTTGTACCCAAAATGATTCAAGTCAGTTTTGTGATATATGACGCCTAGAGGAGTTGGCCTATCTGTCCACTGAACCCAATTTCCTTGTAGGTAAGGCGGTATCCATGGCAGCAACTCAAGTATTTTGCTGTGCGGAGGAAGTAGCACTGCTTGAGTGAGTTGAGCTCCATGAACACCAATAATTGCATCTAAAGAACGGTGCATCAAGAGCTGCAGTAATCAAGACCAACAAACAATAGTGAGAAGACAGAATGCATTTTGAAACAAACCATAGGTGCAATCTTACCTGCTTTTCTGGGCTATCTGCATCTTCTACATCTATTGGAAAACAAACCACCTTGTCTTTTCTGAACTTCTTATCACACAAAGATAATGATTTGTACATATCCAACCATACACGTCTCTTCTTCCGCTTTGTGAGCCCAACAAACTTCCATTCATTGACCTCCTTTGCTGTAATATTAGCACTTATAGCTCCTTTACCCAACAAGATTTGCTTCCTGTATTCAACGATCTTTCGTGTCAGATCAGCATCTTTCTTTGCAAAAGTTTTGTAGATATCGTGCCGCAAATCACGATAAGCGTAACAAGGCGATTCTTTCAAATCGAATTTGCCTTTAGTAACTCTAGTGCATTGCGTTTTGTGGCTTCTGATATGCCCAACAGGTTTAAACACTTTGGCATCTCTATTTTTGTACTCTGCCGACAATGCATTGAACCCATTGGTATAAGTTTTATTGACCGGCTCGTACTCCGATGCTGCTTCTAAATCATAACCGCAAAACACTAGCTTTTGAAAGCATTGGCATGTATCACTTTCTACCAAGGAAAGAAAGGAATCAAACTTGTTATTGTTTGGCAGCCCTCCAAGGAACAGACAGTGGCCTTCCAAGAGGTTTTGTTTTTTCTTTTCCACAACATGGAGATACATCTGCAGGTCTGTATAATAGCTACCGTCCATAGGATTATCATGCAGCAATTGGTTCAGAGCCACCAAAGAACGGGAGTAAAATTCACCCATCATATCATTGAAAGCTGACTGTACAACCATGTGAAACGGTGTAGGATCGATTGGGCACTTTCCACTGTCAACCTTTATTGCAGATGAAGAAGAAATGTTGAAATAAATGCGAGGCTCCACTCTAAAGTATCCATGAGTTTGAGTAACATTGTCCTGCATATAGGTCACTGTTGGTTGATCAATTGTTGCATCTCCAGTATCCAAGTAAAACCATTTGTCATTTCCATGACATATGTTGTCCAAACTAAAGCACGAAGTTGCTTTGTGATTGTCCCAAAAGTATTTCTGGTATTTCCTTTTGATACGAGTAGTTTTGTTGTTGATAGGTGGTGGACCTCCTTCTAAAAATGGATCAAACACAACATTGGATTTTGTCTGTGTAATGCCACTGCGATAAAACGTGACAATGCTGGTTATGATGCATAGAAGCAGTATCATTGCCCGCGAACCAGAACGGTTCATCCTCGAAACGGCAGACAATTTATGAGTTGAAATCAAAGGAAGCAGTCGCTACCAAACAGAAAGACGATAAAACGAGGGCAAATGCCATGTTGTTGAGCGCTGCGGCAACGATGATGTATTGGTTGGAGTTGGAGGAGGCGCTGCCTGTACATCATTATTTTTCGAACGCAACGGCGTGGCGTGAATAGAAATAATGAAGAGAGAGAGGGACGCATTCAACATAGGAATTAGTCTTGGGTGTTTGTCGCTGGTTGCGCTGCCGCATCACTTTATGCATTGGCTTGATCAGCTGCCAGTTAGCACCGAATGCATCCACTATTCGCTGCATATCATCGCAGTGCCATAATCTTGTAGACTTATGTCTTCATCAATAAGTCATGAATCTGAATGGGTATACTCAACAGCATTGACCAGAAAGCTCAAGTTAACAGAGCTCAATGATGCCATACATTCGATACCATCCGTTTCTTATCCTATAGAGTTGTTCATCTTTGCATGGGGTTATGCATTTAATCCAGTTATATTCCCGATGTGGCTGGGGTTGGTTCATTTCTGGACACAACAGAGTTTAAAACATGATATACTGAATGACAAACTGTCAGATGCATTTGCAGAGAGATGGAGGCGTTTTCTACAATCTAAAAGTATTCGAAATGCATCCTTGGCCAATACTGCATTCTATTTTGCTTCAGTATTGGTTACATTGGCATTTACTGAATTGGGCAAAGCATCATTTGCTACCACGAGACCTGCTTCACCTATCAAATCAATTAGCAATCAAACTGGAAACAACAATGGGCAACCTAAATGGATACGGAGATATGGCACATTAGTTTCATCACTGAAATCAAAGCATTCATTCCCAAGTGGAGATTGTGCACAGGCAATGAATCTATGTATGTTTCTGTACACGTATATTCCTGTAGAATCATCAATACGAGATACATTGTTGCTTGGGTTATTCCTGCCTGGGGTTGCATTTGCAAGAGTCTTTTATTGGTGCCACTGGATCGAAGATACAATGGGTGGGGTTGTGCTTGCAGCTCTCTTACATTGGTTGATAGTACCAATTGTTGGACAGAAAATCATAAATATCATGTCTGAATTCACTTCATGACGTCGATACTTTAAGCTCTACTTTCAATGCGATAAATATCAATATTAATACTTCATTACTCTATATTGAGGCTCTTCTATCAACATCATCCTTCTCTTCATAGGTGACACGACAGCATGCAATATGCAAGAAATCAAGGGTCGCGTCCAGCAGGTGCTTCTTCTTCAGTCTTAACAATAGCAGGAAGTTCAGGGGCACTTCCAAGAGACTTGCGCAGTCTCCTCCCCCGTTTTGACTGAATATGCAAATCCCAATGCTCAAGGCTCTTTCCATTGGCTTCCTTGCGAAACTTGCGGACTCTGTTGTCAGAGTGGATTTCTGCAATAACACGAGGCCACACTTCGTTGTACAGGAAATTTCTCGCTGCAATGTTCGTAGGATACATACTACGCACAATGTCATCACGAAGCATAAGTACTGCATAGCCTTCACTGTTGTCGAGTTCAGCCAGTAAATCATATGCCGCTTCCAACACTTGAGGATAGAGTTCTCTAATTCTTGCTAAACGACGTTTTCGCTTCATGAATAGATGCACAAAGTAGGACATCACCAGAGCCACCGCCGAAATGATGGGGTGATTGCAGATGTAGTACCAAGCAAACTTTGCCAGATACCAAAATATACCAATGGACAGAACCAGTGCCTCCCAAGCCATGATTCTAATGGAACACGACAAGGGCCACGATAGAGAGTTTGGGGAGATGGCATTTGCAAGTCCAATGGCGTCAATAACACCCTCTTCCGCAGAAAGGGAGCCAAATCGCAGAACTGAGGAATCTACAGGCTCCAACCACATTAAGAGCTGTATCGTCATGTGATCATCATTCAAAATTGACTTCTCATCATTCACCAACATAGTCTGCATTGTCTCTATGACTTTCTCCATACGGAACATGGGATAGCTCTGTTCCTCCGAAGGTGGTATAACATTACCGTTTCCGTTGTTCCAAATTTTACAATGCTGTGTCACTGTCATGGTTGCCAATGCCTCCTTCACAGAAGCAACAATCTCAAGAACTTGCTCCGTGACGATGCATCCATCGAGATTCTGATTCGGAACAAATAGTTTGATCCCATTAAACTGATTGCCAGCATCATCACAGTCATGCAATAATCCAGCGTGGCATCTTCCCCACTGAGGACATGGTACAAATATTCCAGCACAAAGTTGCTCATCCATATTTTCATCAGGGGCAAAAAAGTCTGCAGGATGGTCAATGAAACAATGGTGTTGTTTCTCCTCTTCGACAGGTTTGCTTTGATTTAGGCTGGCTGACTTGGTTTCATTGTTGGACGTCACAGAAGGTGAAAGCACATGATTGGTTGCAACATAATACACGCCAAAAGCCAATTGGACCATCATTGCGGCAAACAACACCCAAATAGCCCTCTTCCACATCTTTTTAACAAAGGATGGCTTTGCCTCATCATCACTAACAGTAGTACTGCCAACAACAATCTCTGCATCTTCCTCCATTGCACCATCCTTCACATGATCCTCCGAAGCACCAACCTCCTCTGGCTCTTTCCCTCCATTAGTCCCATCGGGCAAACGAAGCAACTGAACAGCCACATTCTCCTCGGCAGCAGCAGACTTAATACCAATCCTCGCCCTCCTCTTCTTATTACTATCTGAAACAAAACTTATCATACCCCGAGCTCTGGCAACCGACTCTTTCAATTCTTCCTCCGTATTCATTTGTATACTCTTTCTATAAGCAGCCACACTCCCATCCGGATCGACGGCACGTCGACTCTCCTTTTCATCCTCTGAAACACTGCAACTATCCCTCCGTTGAGAATGATACGGTGGATCCACGGCGGGAATATTGTCCAATTGTTTCGAAAACGATTCCTTTCTTCCAAATATTGCATCTCCACCGGATGGTTCGAGGCACAAATCTCCCTTCTTCTTCTTCTTCTTCTTCTTCAAAGCAGGAGTCGGCCCGCACCCACAGTAAGCAGCGGTGGGAACAACGTAATCATGTGTGGGGAAGGGTTGATTGGGATCGAATTTCTTGTCGGCGTTGGGACGATGGGCCGTGTAGTATTTGGATTTGTTTTGGGGGGCAAAGATTGCTGCAATGGCTTTTGGTGGCGATTTTTGTTTGGGTTGTGATGCTGCAGGTGGTTCTTTGAGTGTGGTGGCAGCAGCAGCTGGAGCTGTGGCTGGCGGTTCTTTCGGCATGTCTGCAGCTGGAATGGTGGCAGCAGCCGGAATGGATGGAGGTGCAAGCTGCACAACCTCCGGTTCTTTGGCTGCACGAATCACTTCAGTTTTACCCAAACTCAAACGTTTCTTCTTCATCTCCTCCCTCAATCGATCTCTCTTCTCCTTTTGTCTCTTTTTCGATGCTTCCTCTTCAGGTGTTTTACTTTTCCCTTCTAAAGATTTACCAGCCGAGAATTGATACGTGCCATCGATCTCATTTGATTTGATAGGAGTCCCATTCGGTCCTGTAGTCTGCACTTGCACCACGGGCTCCTCTTCTGGAATGGGATCGAACTTGAATTCTCCCACGGCAGCAGCAGCGGCAGTCGAGCGACCGCGACGTCTCGTCGTGGTATTAGTGCCGGTCGATCGTCGCCTCGACGAAGAGGAAGAGTGGGAATGATCGGTATCGGATGAATCATTGTCGGTTCCCGTGGACTTGCGGCTTCGTTTCTTGACCGTTTTGGATGCCGAAGCAACCTTCTTTGCGACTGGAGACTTTTCCTCATTCTTGGTTTCCGGCGTTTGTTTGTAGATTTTGGCCTTGGCCTTTTGACGTGCCTCCTGCTGCCGTTCGGCGAATGTTTTGGGCTTTTTGGGAGTGGGCGTTTGCTCTTCTTGTTCGTCGTCGATTGCTTTACGCTTTGGCATGGTTGCTGAGGAGATTATGCTCTAATCAATGAAGTTGCTGCGGATGGAGTTGTGAGAGGTGTGGTGCTTTTATTTGCAATGAGATCTTGCAGATCTCATTCTGCCATGGTTGATTTCAATGACCTCTCGAGTGATTTGTTTTTGATAGTAGATAGAATCATTTTTACGTAAATATGGCTTACAATATGCCATTTTAGTGGGCACGCCCTCAAAGTCTGAAAATCTTTTCACCGAAGTGGAGATTCCAAACAACAACATAAGTCCCGAAACATCACTGAAATTGTTCGCCTCTTCATCTAGCTTTGCTCAGACAAATTCGTGCCTGTGGCTGCCAGCTGATATTCGTCAACGAGTTCGTGCTGCCTACGCTGAGCTTGGGTTGGGTGAAGCGCAGCCGGTATTGATGGTTCCATTGCACATCTACCGCATCAACGAGATGCTGCAAATCGACAAATTTGTTACTGGCGTTGGTGCTGCTGCTACTGCTCCCGTCGAGGTAATGCTATGATGGCCGTGCAAGATACAGACAATACTGTTGCTCTTGGGCATGGATTGGGTAATGAGGTAATGCAGAGTATGTTAATCCGAATGAATCGAATGGAACAAG
>JALLPI010000519.1:0-19545 GCA_036939935.1 Cyclotella atomus | reverse complement strand
CTTGATCCTTTTTCTTGAAAAGTTCAACATTCTACTATGATTCCCTCAATCCCATAGTATCGTTAGGTTAGCTAGCTAAATTTACACTGTCACAAAAGGTGCATTGCAGAGATATCCTACAGCACGACCAATACATCACCGCCGACCATGAAACTCGCAAATAAGGCCGGCAGTGATGTATTCAAACTCTTAGCAACGCGCGACGGTCAGCAGCAGCCGCCATTGTAGAGTAGCAGCGGCCGCCGTCTGGTGTGGTGTCGACGGCGGTGCTTTGGATTATTTTTTGGCACCCCAAAAACCTACTCTAGCTTGCACGTGTAAATCTTGCTACAAAAAAGATTCCAACAAAACTCGTACTCCGGCCCAGATTTAACCACCCCAACTGCAGAAACGGGGCCCCCTGCCCCCCTGCCCGCTACCTGCCAACACCAAAGCTCCTTTAATCCAACTGGACAACATCCACAAATAGAACCTGGCGAATCTTTAACAAGTACCTTCCAACATGCACCATGATTGCCAGAAACAAGCCATCAATGCCACATGACTATGTGTTTCAAGCTTCCTTAAATGGCACGCACGAAAAGATGAAGGAATACAGTGCTAGGCAACTGAAATGAAAAGCTCTTTACAGCGAAGAAGTAAGCCCTCCCGACGTGCTTGAGGTGCTGCCCGTCATTATGGACAAGAGATCTTCCATGGCCCTGATGACTATGAGCAGAATCAATGAATCCAATCGAATCAAGAACCCTACATTCAGAACGGCACTCCAACGCAAGTTATGCATTCCCATCTTCTACGCCAACATCCAATACAAATGCAAATGTGGCACCATCATTGACCAATACGGCAATCATCGCCTTGGTTGCAAAGCTAACCACAAGGCGAAAGCTAGCAACGGCATACGAGATGAAATTACCAAGGTATTTCAATGAGTTCTCCCTATTGTCAATATGATCGACTCACCAACCCAAGTAGAAAAAGAAGTTCACAATATTGTGCCGTCCCTCCCAAGTGTCCCTCCCAAGCCTCAAACCATTTGATTTGTCCATTAGACTTGATCATTCACTATAATCCGGACAATGGCTTGTACCGTACACAAGGATTGGATTTGATTTTACACTCATCCACTCAACTAACCCATCTTGCTCTACCCCCTCAGCAGAAGTTGCTCAATATAATGAAACAGATCTGCGCTTGAGAGACGGTGAGAAGATGAAGTTTGCAAGGAGGACAGGCCGTACTAATCCCATCACCAGACAAATGCTCACAGCAGACAAAGTGATCGGTGAAATACCTGACAGCAACAAGGTATTATTCCAATTGCAGTAGGACCATTTGGCGAACTAGGAACATTATTCCGTCAATTTATAGAGAACTGCAAAGTATTGCCCCTTCCAACCTTTTCTCAAGACAGACCAAATGCTATCAGAGCAGCTGAATGGGCTACCACTCATAGAATGCCATATGATGTGTTCACTAAAGCAGATAAAGCGTGGAGGAAAACACATGGACATGCATTATTTAAAGGCAGTTATTTGTCCCAATCACCAAGCGTATGGGCAAACCAACGTGTCGGCTTAGCCACGATAACTCATTTGGCAAATCACATCAATACATCACTCACCAAAATACAACCCAGCAGAAATGGTGCAAGTGGCGATGATGGTTCACAGTCAAGTAATACTCTGTCACAGGAGATGCCTGATTGGAATTTTCACGACGGCAAGACGGGGAATACTACCCACCAATACGGTGAAGACGATTTGGTTGATCAGTTGTTCAATATGGAAGGTGTTGTTTTTGGATCTTCCTTGAACCCAATGGAGCCATCCTAAAACTCCTTAACCCCAGATCTGCATCAGCCCAAACCCCAAATCTCAAATTGTGCGCCCTCCTCCATAACCAATATAAAATTCCCAAAGAACCCCAAACAACAATATGCAATTCACTGCCGCTCATCTCCTGCAACATCACGCTTAGCTGCAATTGCAATAATCCACCCTTTCCGCGCCCATACACTATCAATTACTGATAAGATCACCCATCAGCGCCGGAGTAGCCCCTCCATCCTGGCGACCCAAAGCAGCATCATCCATCAGGGCCTGAGCCATAGCATTCAATTGAGGCATCATACCGTTGGCAAATGGCATGAGGTTCATTTGACCGGGCATATTTGCACCAGTTAAATGCATCATCATAAGCATCATACTGTTCATGAAAGTCTGCTGCATCTGCATCTGCGCATCAGTCATACGCTGCCTCTCCCTTCACTCTTCCTGCTGAATCAACCTAGCTTCCTGTTGCTGGCACAGAAGCATGGTCATGACTTCAGTAAACGAGGGTTTATCACTGTTTACCCTAGGGTGAGTCCTTCTATTGGTCAAGGGAGTTGGTGTAGCAGATCTCTGATGGCTTGATCTCGGACGAGGCATGGCTTGAACGACGGCAGCAGAAGCATTTGCAGATCTGCCCTCTTCAGCTGCATCTTGTGCTCCGTCTTCTGCATTTGCCCCATTCTCACCAACTTGATTCTCACCATCTTCACCATACATTGCTCCCAATGCAGTATCATCTCCCTGGTTGAAAGATGCAACCTCATCATCTATCTAATCATCGTCTTAATCTTATTTTTTGGGCTTTGGGGTTTAGGAATTTTATGATGGCTCCAATCGCCGCGGAGTAGTTAGGTAGCTCTAAATAGTACGTAAGGAAGCCACCACCAGCAGATAGATGAAAAAGTTGACGTCAATATTATGAGATCCATCAAGCAAATCACCACCCCCAACAACACAGCCATGGTCCGCGTCTCCAGCCGATGGGGCCTCTCCCTCCTCCTCCTAACCAAAACAGCCTGTGCCGCCTCTCCATGGCATCATCGTCGTGTCGACTATCGAGACTACAAAAGCGGACGCCGTTCCAGTAACTCTCGTGACGAAGAATCCTCTTCCGTTCTCGACGGACTCTTCAAAGAAGAAGCATGCACCGCAGCAGCAGTCGACTGTCGTCCTATTATCCGTGCTCAATCCGATAAAAAGTCATTATCGCATCGATTCTCCCGATTGGTCAAACGAAGTACCAGCTATTACAATCTTAAGAATAATGTCGACTGCTGCGTCGAATGCCCTCAGTATATGAATCCTGCATCGTTAAAGCAGTGTGGTGCCATTCCTCGTGGTGGGCATAGTCATTTACATTCTGCTGCAGCCTCCGATGCTGCTGCATCTGCATTGCTCCCGTTGGGAATTCATCTGAATCTATGGAAGATTATATTCCAGACTTTGTTGACTACAATCAATGTACTTTGTTGGTTGCTGCCTTTGCGTTCTAAGAAGATTACATCGAACAAATTGGCATTGTCATTGGCCAATGCTTTTTCGGGTGGAGTCTTCCTCTCTTTGGCGTTTGGACATTTGTTACCTGAATGCGTTGAGGGGTTCCATCACAGCATCGCTGGTGAATTCAATGAAGCATTGCCTTATATGTTGGTGTTGGGGGGATATTTGCTCATTTTCTTTGTGGAGAAGGTTGCATTTGATGCTCATGAGATTATGCATGAGATGGAGAGTGGGGGTCATGATCATTCGCATGAGGATGAGAAGGGGCAGCAGAATGGGGTGTTGAGACGTCAGAGCTCGACGGGTACGGGGCGAGGTGCTGTCATTTTACTGGGGGCATTGGCAGTTCATTCTATATTGGAGATGACGGCCTTGGGTTTGGCTGATACTTTTGGGGATAGTGCGTTGCTTACACTGTCGATTGCATTGCATCAGCCTGCGGAGAGTATTGCATTGCTCGTGGCATTTCTCAAGAGTGGCATGTCCAAGCCGGATATTGTGAAATTTCTGAGTATTTTTAGTTGTATGGGTCCTATTGGGGTTGCTATTGGCATGGCTGTGAACAATTTTGCTAGTCCACTTGTGGATGCTGCCATGTTGGCTGTGGTGGCTGGGACCTTTATTTATGTTGGAGCTACAGAGGTCATACCAGAAGAATGGGAGGACTCGGAACACAAGTGGAAGAAGTTCTTTGCTTTGATTTCCGGCATTGTATCTATTTTTGCTATCACTCAATACACAATGACACTGGAATCGATATAATAAGAGGGGAAATCTCGGAGCATTGGGGCTTGTTGCAATTATGGGGTAAATTAGCAAATAGTGGTAGCTTCTACCATTGTAAAGTATGGGGTCAACAATTTTCCTTCACAATAAACAACATATATTAGGTGTCCATTCAGTTCTTAATGCCCATCTATGCATTGTGCGCTTCTTTGCTTTTATCAACCATGGATTTGAACACACCATCCTTCTTGGCTAGAAGAGCAGATGGAGAATCAAACTCGACTACACGCCCATCGTCGAGAACCAGGACACGATCACTGTCCATAATTGTATTCAGCCTACGTAGCAGAGATTATCCAGCCGGAGAGCAGAGTGAGGGATGCTATGAGATAGAAAATTATCAGAGAAAGTGAGCAGTACAGACCCACCTGTGTGCAATTGTGAGGATGGTGGCAGAAGCAAAATTCTCTCTGATCCTGAAAAAGGTATATCATGGCGTGAAGTCATAAGAGGCGGTGTAAAGATGAATGCGCGCAACAACAAGCAGTTCACTTACATTTCTTGGATATGTGCATCAGTTTCATTATCAATCGATGCGGTAGCTTCGTCCATGACCAATATCTTCGGATTCCTAAGAAGAGATCTTGCAATGCAGAGAAGCTGCCGTTGTCCCTGTGAGAAATTCTCGCCACCTTCAGCGACCTGCTCATCTAGACCACCAGGAAGTACTGCAATGGCCTCTGCGAGCTGCACCTTTTTCAGAGCTGATGCGATAAAATCATTTGATATTAGCCCTGACACATACACTAGTCAAGTCGAGTATCCTTAAAGCTCACCTTCCCATATATCATACTCAGAGCGTTCGCCGAAAGGGTCAAGATTATATCGAACTGTATTAGAAAACATCACAGGATCTTGTGGAATGATAGACAAGCTGAGACGTAGCAAGCTCAGGCCAATGTTGGAAATATCTACTCCATCAATGAGAATCTTTCCTCCATCTTGATCACATTCAGTAATACGAAATAATGCCGACATGAGACTCGATTTGCCTGATCAAAAGGAGGTAAGACATGAAAGGTGTATGTTGCTCGTGAAACACTAACAGAGCCACAAAAAAAGGGTTTACCTGAGCCAGTGCGACCAACTACACCAATCTTCTCTCCTCCTTTGATTGATACGCACAGATCTTTCAGTACAAGTGGTCCATCTCTGTACCTCATAGATGCATGTTGAATTTCAATCTGACCCTTACTTGGCCACTCTTCAATGTTGGGATCAGATTCAGTAGTCAAAGCTGCCTCCGGCTCAACGTTGTTTGTGTAATATAACACCCTTTCAACAGAATTCATATCAGCTTCTACGGTGGCGATCATTCGAACTCCGTGCTTTAGGTATGTAGTCACTTCAATACTGTACGATAGAGCAAGACCCAACCAACCGGCGGGAATAAAGTTAGCGTCTTTTGTGCCCAATGCAACAGCTCCAATCACAAGACCAACGGTTCCGCCGAGGACATCAAGTCGCAATCCAAGCCAAAAACCGCTTTGCTGCAAAGCATTATACAATGCATTGAATTTGTCAAAGGAGAGTTGGCAGTTTTTGAAGAATCGTGTTTCTTTTCCAAACGCTCTGATAGTGCTTGTTCCGCTGAGCATCTGCGAGAAATCGGTAAAGATCGGAGAATTTGCCACATTTGCAGCTCTCTGGATTTCGGTAAATGACTTTCTGAACCATTTCTGAATGACGTAGTTGGCATATCCAATGGGGATGAATGCAACAAGAAGTGTGCCTTTTGTAGCAGCGACGATGGCACCCACAGCACCAAGGAAAGAAAAGATGGTAGACACTGCCTGACCTAAACTGTTCGTCAGCTCCAAATCAATCTTATCCATGTCAGCTGCAAATCTATTCAGTACACGGCCAATAGGGGTAACGTCGAAAAAGCTGACCGGTGCTCGCAAAATGCTTTCAATCAACTCGTCGTGAAGTTTCCTAGATGCTTTGAGACGATGGACTGCCATGATAACAGCACGAAAAGTCAAACAAATCACACCTCCCAATCCAAACGCAGCATAGATCCCAAGGTACCAAGTTGTTTCTTGAGCAGTCAATGGATCCCCGGCAATATCAGCTTGAGTAGACGCATTGGCCCAGAAACTGAGCCAAAAGTTTGCCATGAGTTCAGATACTCTCCCAATGCCCTGGATCACAAAGATTGACACAAATGCAATAACCCCGCCAGATCTTGCGTAATGTTTGTAATTTGAACCTTGCACACTGCCTTCTTCCTTTTCTTCGTCACTGATGAGCTTCTCTCCTGCCTTTTTCATTTTTGCATCTGCAGGTGCTGACTCCTTGCCGTCACCAGCAGCAGGTTTGTCAGAACTTTCAGCTGCATCCTTGATCTCCTCTTCTTCTTTGGCCTCGCCATCTGCCTCTTTCCTCTCCACCTCAACAGCCCCTTTGAAATCAACGCCTTTTGCAACCAAGTCGGCATATTTGCCCATGTGAGAAATCCTTCCCTTGTCAAGAATAATGACTGCATCGCATCTAGGTAGGAAGTGAACGTGATGTGTAACCAGTACTCTTGTAGTGCCTCTCGAGACCGCTCCGGTGATTGCCTCTTTGAACAAGTGTTCTCCCACATGCGCATCTACAGCAGAAAGTGGATCATCCATCAGCATAATCTGCGTCTCCTTTGAGTACATTGCTCGGGCTAAGCTAACCCTGGCCTTCTGCCCACCGCTGAGATTGATTCCTCTCTCGCCACTATAGAGATGATGCAGATAGCACAGAAAGGTTAGGATGACATCTCAGGAATCCTCAAAGACAAAATCAAGGGTACCATATGAACTTACATCTCCGTCATATCTCCAGCAGGCAAAATGGCAAGATCGTCCACAAGTGCACAAGCGTTCACAATTTGATTGTATCTCGCTTCATCATACGGCCGTCCAAACAAAATATTGCCCTTCAAAGTATCATTCACAACCCATGGAGATTGAGAGCAGTAGCTGATGAGATTTTCACGACCGGTATTTCCTTCTTTCCTGGGCGGCATGTAAACGTTACTGTTCTCGAGAGCCTCCATCTCGCCCAAAATTGCTGACAGCAGACTGCTCTTTCCGCTGCCCACACTGCCAATGACTGCAACTAGTGACCCGCGTTCGATAGAGCATGTGATGTTTTTGAGTGCAATGCGACTTTCGGCATTGTCTTCCTCTGACATGGCGGTGTTTACCGAGACTCCTAGACTGGCAAGTGATTCGGCTCTATTCAAAGAAGCGTTGGATGGGTGACTCTTCAAACTACCATTGGCTTCCTCGGCAGCTTTAGCAGCATCTTCCTTTTTCTTCTGCTTCAATGCTTTGGCACTAGCACGACGTTCTTTGCGCGACATTCTTTTTGGGGGTTCGGGTTCCAGTGTATTGTTGGGGTCAATCCACGAAAAGGTTCCATTGTTGATGATTATAGCCGGATCAGATTCTGATGGATCATCCATGGTAGGTGCAGCATCTTCTACCTGAGGCGGTGCATTGTGTACAACGTAGGTCAACAACTCAGACAGCTCAAGATAACGTGATAGACGTCTCAACGCAATTCTACTTTGGATGAATTGAAGAAATCCCATGGGCAGGAACGCAAATGGAAATCTCATAATATTGAATAGAGCAATCGTAGTGACTGTGCACAAGGAAAAGAGGCATTGGCATCAGAAATGAGCCATGGAAATCGGATATGAAACATGGCACCCAAACACAAGTACTCACAAGCAGTAGCAGCATCCAAACTCTCCACACCCATCCGAATATACGCAGCAAACACCAAAATCGGATTAATAATAGGTGCACTCAACATAATCAACGAAAACCCAAACGCAGTAACATAAGCCAACATAGTCAAAGCCTTCAACTCCTGATCACGAATCCTCCTAACCTCCTTCCCAAACGGCACTTCCCACGAATAAAACTTGATAATACGTATACCCGACAATATCTCATTAATCATCTTCACCCTGGCATCTGAATACTTCATGACACGTCTCCTCATCTTGGATACGCTGCTAAACACCACCCCGTTGATGGGTATCAGGAATAGCATAAACCCCACCCCGACCCAGGTAGCATTCCCCACCTGTCTAAAAATCAACACCAACGCAATCGTAATCTGCACAGGTGCCACGAGGGTAAACCCAAAAAATTGCAAAAATCTCTGCAACTGACTTGTATCATTCGACATCATATTCACCACCTGTCCCGTACTCGTTTGTGCTCGTCCACTCGCCGATATAGTCAATGCCTTCTCAAACAACAGTGTAGAAACACTAGTCCTTATAAATATAGCACAATGATTCAAAATCACCTGACTCCTCGTCTGCAATACCGACACTAGTAGGGGAAATACGAATAATCCCACCACATTACCCCATGGATGGAATAATAAAGCATTATACTCCACATTAGAAGGTGTTTCAAAGTATCGTACCAAATCGTTCAATATCAACACGGGCACAAATTGAAGTAAGGCCGATAATACATAAAAGAATACAGCGGACCATACGCGGTAATAGCCAAAGGCATGCCATAGGACCGAGGCTAGATTTGGCGTATGTGGTTTGTATACCATTTTTGATCGTTTCGTTTCATCCATGGTGGCGATCTTTTTGTCGAACTTGGCCTTGTCTTGAATATTTTTCAAACGGACACGTTCGAGTTCGGCATTCCACTTTGTACGGACGGAGGTGTGGGCTGTGGAGGCTCTGTCGCACAAAGAAGGGGGGCCGACATCTTCGGGTGAGAGGATTTTGGTGGCACCTAGTTTGAGGAGGGGGGTTACGTAGAGGAGGAGGATGCGGGAGAGGAGGGAGGCGGTGTCTTCGAAGGAGGGGGGCTGTTCTTTTGTTTCGTCGTCATTTGCATTATTTGATGATGAGACATCGGGCGATTCGTCAGCGGTAGCTTCTGCCTTGATGTCTTTGGTACTGTCATTTGCAAGGTTGGCTTCGCTGGCATCATCGGCCTTCTTCTCTTCTTCTGTTGGGGTTGGCGGTGACTCCATTGCAGCCACGGCGTTGTCGGATGGAGCATTGGGATCTGATTCCATCGTTCTATTTGCTGAGAATTTCCTTATTATTATTCCAACCTATGGACCAATTCTAATGCTGTATCTGACCTGTCTGGCGACCTGATCGGTGGCGACTTGGATTGATCGCCTCGTTTGGTCTATCGAATTCGGCGGTGTGTGGTCGGTGTGTGGTCAGAATTCTCTGAGTAAGCGGCGGCGAACGTCTTTGTGAGAAGTGTGAGTTGTGACGCGCGATGAAAGAAGGCGAGAGAGTGGGACTTCGTGGGCTTAAACGTAGATAGGAAGCCCACGGCAGCCCAAATCGATACCAAAATTAAACGCTATCCCGTGCTCTCGTCGAAACAAACCGCCGCCACCCTCCACTCCTCTCCCTCAGCTCGCATTCCCATCAAAACAGTCAACCGACGCAGCTCCAAGCGTTTATTAAACATGCCAAAAACCAAATCACCAACCCGTAGCCCAACAAACACCCAAGCCGCTCCCATAATAACCCTCCGAATAGCCGGTCTAGGCCATCACTTCGAACTCCCCATAGAATCCACATCCACTTTATTAGAACTGAAACAAACCATCGAAAAGAGGATAGACCTGGCACCAGAATACCAACGACTGGTAGCCAAGCACAAATCAATGGATGATGATTCAATGGTACTCGGTGGTACAATCTACAATGTAGATTCCGGAGTACAATCCATAGGTATTGGTCTAGTCGACAAGACTAAAATACTCTTACTCCATTCAGCGCAATATACACAAGATAAGGACGGCGTGGATACTTTGAATGAATTGAATAAACAAATTGACGAAATAGATGCCAAGCGGATATCACGTGAATTGGATAATGTGGCAGTACATGAATTTATTACACAGCTTTGTTGTAAGATTGATGGAGTGGAGACGAATGGGAGTGAGGCGTTGAGGAGGATGAGGAAGGGTGCTATTAGGAAGGCGGAGGGGGTTGCTAGGAAGAGTGATGAGAGTAAGAGGGGGATTGACCCTTAGATGCGTATAGCAATCACTGGCTTGTCAAAGTCTAATTGACTCTTATTTGGGCTTGAATCTTTTGCTTGCTTCTGTGATCAAGCGATAAACGAACTGTGAGTTCATTCATGGCTCAACTTACGTTCAGCATTTGCCGTATAAAGAGATGAAATCGAGCAATCCCTCGACACAACATATGACTACAACTATAGCTCTTCATTTGGACTGGGAGAAGTTGTTGTTTGCAGCAAAGAGCAGTCTCAAAAAGTGTAAATAACAAGGACTTGGTCTGTTGCTGTTAAAGTTTGTTTTACACCTGAAGCGAATTCACTAACATCAACCTTTGTTTGCATCTACACACCCTGCCAGTTGAATCAGCTAGAGGAACAGCAAAGATCACTTACTCTCTTCAAACACACTAAAACAACACTCCCTGTCATCTCTACACATTCTATTTTTCTTCTCCTGGCTAACTGTCAGCGGGATTTCACACGAGGTACATTCTGCTGCACCTCCACTCGAATAAGCACCAGGACTGCAGGGCAATGGGTTTACTGTATTGAGTGGACAAAAGAATCCTCTTGGACATAGCTCGCATTCTGTTTGACCGGGTTTTTCACCATATGTTCCTGGAGGGCATTTGTGGCGCACGCCTAGTTTGCAGTAGTAGCCTGGAGGACAGACGACTTGACCTGTGCGGCGGTCTGAGTACTCGAGACTTTCGTCATGAGCTTGGCCTGGATCAATCTCGTTGGAGATGCTGTAGTGACCCGTGTCTACGTCTTTAGGCTCTGGTGATCCCTGAGGACAATAGAGATAGGATTCGCCACATCTGATGATTGTTTCATGTGTAGTGGGTGGACCTGGATAACTTGGACAGTAGTGGCCTGGAGGACAGATTTGGCACTCTGATACATCGCCAGCGCCTTCCTTTGAGCCATATGTTCCTCCTGGACATTGATACTTGACACCTTCTTTGCAGAAATGAGCTATTTCGCATTCTAGTGTAATATCTTGAGTGGAGTTTGGACCGGCATATCTCACTTCACCGCGCTGGGTTTCACTTGACGACGCTGAATAGTAACCTCTGAGTACAGGTTGAGGCTCACTTGATCCCTCGGCGCAAATTACAGTCACATTACCACAAGGTATTTGATGTGATAAAGTGCTGCCAGCTGGACAGTAGTAACCAGCGTCACAACGTCCATCACAGGTTGGATTGGTGAGGCCAGTGTTTGTGCCATAGTGCCCAGAGATGCATTTGTGTCTTAGACCATCCCCTGGACAATAGTAACCAGGGGGACAAAGTTCTTGTGATGTCTTTTTGGTCGGTGAATCTTCTTCACTGGCGTAATACTTTTCGCTGACATATGTTGGGACATCACTCGATTCTGGACAGTATATATTTGGTTTATCGCCACATTCGATTTGAGTTGGGCTCGAACTGCCGAGAGGACAGAAATGACCGGCTTTGCAAGGACCCGTGCATTCGCTATCTGTTTCACCAGCTTTGTCGCCATATCTGCCAGCTGGACAGTGGAATCTCACACCTTCAATACAATAGGATCCAGGCTTGCATTTGCGCTGTCCAGACTTGGTTAATTGACTATCAGGTTGATACATTGTATCGGGTGGCAGTGATGTATGATTTGTGACATCAAGACATGTCTTACTACCGACATCAAAGTACAACTTCAAAGTCTGCCTTTGAGTTGCAGACTGGTGGCATTCGCAAGTGACTCTGTCGGACGTACTCTTGGCCTTTGGGCCGCAAGGTACACAGGCATCTATTGAATCGCTTTGGCTGGTTTTGAACGTTCCTTCGGGGCAGAGTACACATCGTCCTATTTCTCTGGTTTGGTTCACTGATGACAATAAATCACTGGGGTCATTTTCTGGCTCGTCTCTATACATTCCTGGTCTGCACGGTTCCCATTCTTTGGTTGTGTAGTATCCATGTTGGACCTTTTTAGGTGACGAGCTTCCTGTGGGAAGAAGAATTGTTCAGACTTGATGCAATGTGAACTACTTGTGGAATGTTGCATTAAAAAATGCTTGCCTCGAGGACAATAGAAATCTTCCCCTCCGCACGCAATTTGCCTTTACAGAAAGATTGGTTCGTTGCATGAGAGGTATTTCGGATGAGGCACCGGAATGACACTCATCTTACCTTGAACTGATAGATGCAACGGGACAAAACCATCCAGCCTCACATACCCCTGAACAATGATCATTCGATAAGCCTTCGGTATCTCCATAATGACCTTCTGGGCACTCGTTGAGGATTCCATCTTTGGCATAGTGTCCTAGTGGCGCTATCTCCTGCTGGAATTTCCTCTCGTTACTGTCACCAATCGAATAGTATCCTTGAGCTACTGGCTGAGGTTGACTTGAACCCTCATTACAAAACCTGGAAGCATCGCCACATTCTAATGGACTTTTCATTCCGTTATTTGGACAGAAGAAGCCCGCTGGACAGATTTTCTTTATTCCACCCTCGCAGAAGAACCCGGCCTCGCAGATCCTCTCGTCTGATCTATGCTCTTCGTCTCCGTTTATCGTGTAGTGTCCATCTGCAACTTGAGTGGGTAAAACACTCCCAATCTTGCAATATACGTTGGCAGCACCACAAGGAAGCTTTTCAAACTTGCTAGGACAGTAATTGCCCGCAGGACAAAGCTCACAGGGTCGTTGGGCATTTGGTTTGCAGTTGTATCCTCGCAAGGGTGGAGGATCTGATGCTGCGTCGTGCCCTTGGGCATAGAACCGGGCAGCTAGGAATATATTCAATATCGTTGCTAGCAACGAGTCAGCGCCAATCATTGCAATGCCTTATTTGTGATAGAAGACAGTTCAGAGGGTGCAACTGGCTTTAAATGAAAACTTATTTTTAAAGCCGTTAGAGGCGCCGGTACTTTTGGGAGACGTAGGTTGTACCATAGCTTGGAACTTGCTTGGAGCAAGTAATATTGATGTGAGTGAGTTCGTAAGTGCCAGACAGTTTGTCAGCAATGTCAGCGACACCTTTAATGTTTTGTGGTGATCTAATGGCGGAGTGAATGACAAAATGAATGATTCGTGGCTTGAAAATGCTGAAGAGAGGCGGAAGCTTACAGCTATCCTTCATGAAAAACATGAACGCGAGAAAGCTAGGAAGGCACGGGGAAGAGTCAATGCTGAGAGGGACAAGGTCGAACAGCAATGGAAAGCAGCCTGTGAGCTCGGCAAAGAAACTGGATGTGTCAGTCTATGCAATCTTGATATGAAGAGTATAGGAAACTCTGTCTACACTTTTCCCGACGATTATGGGCGTGTGTTGAAAGAATTGCGATTAGATGGTATAGGTCTATCTTCATTGGGAAAGCTACCCAATCGATGTAGAGATTTGGAGAAGCTATCTCTTGCTTCCAATCATATTCAAGACATATCCAACATTCATTTCCTTGGCAAGCTAACTCAACTCAATTTACTAAAAAATCAGATCATGCAGCTGCCATCAACAGTGAATCTTTTAACAAATCTGACGAGAATGGAGGTTGCAAACAACTCCTTGACTGACATACCAGCCGAACTATCAAAGTTGCGTGGACTCAAGCACCTAAACTTGGAGTGCAATCGGCTAGCAGAGTTGCCAGTTGCATTGGGACGGTTGGACTGTGAAACGCTCAATCTGAGCAACAATAAATTCACTGTATGCCCACCATGTGTTGTAGACATGAAGAATCTTCGTCGACTATCTATCAATTACAATGAAATAGGTGTCTTACCAGGTGGATTGCACAAGCTAAAAAAGCTTCAAAGTCTTCACGCCAGCAAAAACAGAATTATAATACTACCAGACTCTATTGTCGACATGGCCTCTTTGCATAGCCTGTGGTTTGATTTCAACCAACTCAGTGCATTGGCGCCCAACTTCCACAAGCTCACAAAACTCCAAGAGCTAAAGTTAGAAGGAAACCCCGATTTTGTTTATCCTCCGATAGATATCGTTGCAAGAGGTACTGAAGAGGTGCTGCGTTGGAGCAGGCAGAGATTAGAGCTAAGTAAGACTGCAAAAATGAAGCACATTGTAGAGAGCCTGAATGAGGTGTTGAAACAAGTCCATCGATACAAGATTGGAGGTGCTCTACACGAATCTTTATTTCAAGTGATTGGTGATGAATTTCAATTCCCGCCGTTTGCTTTGTGGACCATTTTCCTTCCTGAGCTTTCCAAAATGTGGACGGATCCTACCCAATCGGCTAATAATGGCATCAAATCATTTCCGTATGAGCGGGCTGAAGTTGAACGGGCAATGTTTGAGTTTCGAGATGCCGCTGGACCAATACTCAGAAAGACGGCCCACGGCAGGTTTCGAATGTGCTCTTGTGTCGAAACAAGAGGCAGCTCTACTGCATGCATTCCAATGCAAGGTGGTTCGATGTGCACAAGGCCAGCATTGCTGCTACGCAAGATATGTTACGAAGAAAACATGAAAGAAAAGAGACGGCAAGTAGCCGAAGAAAAAGCGATTGAAGTGGCTGAGAGTGCGGCCAAAAAGATTGCAAATGCATTCCTTGAAAGTGATGAAGGAATAATGACTGTTCGTGAAGAGGCATTAAAAGTGGCGGCTGTGCAGTTACCGCAGAAAAGTGCCTTGAGCCAAGTGTTGAAGAAACTACCGCTTCCGTCAAGTATCAAGTGAGTTTGAACATGTTTGTAGACACCTCTCGTTTCGCGCCATCAGCTCCTTACTCGACATCTCACTTTAATATAGGCAAAAATCTGAGGCAAAGGCGAGACTCAAACGGATTGAAGAAGATATCAGACAATCACATATGCGTGAAAAATTGGCTGAAGCCCGCAATCAAGTGATTGAACGAAACAAAAAAATGGTCGTGGTGATGCAGTCATGGATGGGCCTGAGCCTGTTTGATGCATTTGATGGATGGTGGTTTGCCGTGGAAAAGGTACACAGTCAGAGGAGAAGAGAAGAAAGGCACCGACTAAAGGAGGAAAGACTGGCTTATGAAAGTGCATTATCGTTATATGAGTACCAAGTCATTGAGGTTAGTTTGATTCTTTGATTTGCATTAGCGTGTATCACGTGGACTCAATCGTTTCTCTCTCGACAGCATACTCAATGGCACGAATCATGGGACTTCAATGATTGTTCAGTGTGGGTACATGCTGAGAGTAAATTATCACAATACCATCCACCTAACATACCACCGCCTCCTCCGATCCCGAGCTCTCTGTTAGACCCAGCAACTGGAGAGAAATTTACTCCTGAGCAATTTTTTGCTCATGAGGCAGACTCTGAGAGCGAGTTTTCGTCTGTGGATTCGATCTTGAGTTCAGCTGAGGATAATAATGATGGTACTACCAAGTTGGACCCAGATCAGGCACCGAAGGGGGCACATTCCGAGGTCAAGCTTGCAAAAGAAAGAGTGTTGGCACAGCAAAGAAGTCAAGTTAGAGCTAAATACAACAGGTAATTTTCTGTTGTAGGCATGAAGTTACTTATTGCAAGTTGTTCAAGTCTATCTCTAGAGCATTGATTACCTCACTCGTAACGTTCTTAGCTCACTTTATCCTCTACAATGTATTACACACAAAAGAACACTTAGATGCACCACAGAGAAATCGATCGAACGTGGTGGTTCAAAAGAGCCAGTAAATTGGACAGAGCTGAAGAAAATGTAGCAACATGCAGTAGATTGGGGTGGTTGCGTGAAAATTTGGAGTGCATCATTCCAACCTTGCTGAAAGATGATGGTTATCATTTGTCTTTGATAACCTAAACATGTATGAAAAAGAGGGATGGTTGGTATTTGGTTTCAGGGACAAGACCCAATAAGACGCGCGCAAAACTTACATCAGCAAATAACCGTTTAGTTCCCCATGCGCCAGCGGATGCTGGTTTTTCTTCTTCTACATTATGTGAATGAGTATCCGCAGGAGACATATTGTTGTCGGTATCTGCAATCACCGGTACTGATTGCTGAGCATTGGCTTCTTCAGTTTCCGGGTAATTTGTAGAATGATGAAGAGCAATGCTTGAATCTGGTTCATCAAGAGACAGGGACTGTCCAAGGCTAGACATTCCAGGTAATATGGGTAAATGCTCGAAAGGCTTTGCTTGTTGCGCAGTTTTACCAACATCCTTATCGCCATTGCGATTATTGTCTGCACCATGATGGCCATCGTCTCCGCGGATTGTGAGGTCATGAAAGTCGCTTAGAATTTCTCTTTCCATTGCCTCGGTCTGACGAGTGATGCTATCGATATCAGAAACGTCGGTCTCTTTTGTGGCGTTAGACTCTCTGTCTGCTTTCTCTGCGTCTTTCTTTCTTAGAGCATCTGCATAGCCGCTAAATATTTTGGTTTTGCTTATATGACTTGAATCTCCATGATGTGTATTCTGAGAATTTCCATCACCACTCAAACCAGGAAAATCGGTTGCAGTGAATATCTCTTTATTCTCATTTTGCTTTTCAGATAGGTTATCACTCTTGGAAAATTTGTTACTGTTGCCCTGTTGTCTACTGAGAGCCGGTGGAGCTGAGCCGGTACTCCGTCGAAAATTATCGCTATGCCTTCCTCGTCCTCTTCCAAAATTGTTTGGGGAAGAAGTATTTTCACGGGGTGCGTGATTACTGCCAGATTGCTGGTTGCCACCTCCTTCTAAGGAACCACTGGAATGCTGTTTTTGGTATCTATTCTTTTTCTTTTTGCTGCCACCATGATCGACTTTCTTCTGTCCTCCCTCGTTGAAGCTACTGGCAGGCCCACGCTCTTCTCCGGCGTGATGACGAGGAGGGTGTTGATGTTGCCTATGAAATTGGCCAGGCCCATCTCCCATTTGATGCTGAGGCCCATGCTGGTAAGGATAAGGTGGACCAGGGTAACGAGGCGGAGGAGGGGGCACACCAGGCCCAAATCGACCCATCATAGGTGGGTGGTTCATTGGAAAATGTGGGTGTCCATGCTGAGGCATATAACCATACGGATACATAGGCTGCATCTGAGGGTAAGGTGGAAAGGGTTGCCCTGGCATTGGCATTGGAGCCATATTGTAACCACCCATTGGATATGGTGGCATCCCATGTTGCATTTGAGGAGGCGGGGATGGCTGTGGCATAGGATAAGCCCCTGGGGGGTACATCATTTGAGCACCAGGCACGGGGAGAGGCTGTTGCACCATTTGAGGAACTTGCATTTGCTGCCGTTGACTTGCTGACATGGAAGACATTGACGCCCCCGAAGCCGATGCCACAGAAACTCTAGCAGAAGCGGGCTCGGTCTTCAATTTTGCTCTGATGGGTGATCCTGCAACAGTCTTCTCGCTACTCGCACTTAGTGCTGCTTTGGCATCGGCATCTGAAGCGAAAGTAATGTGCCAAGTATTGGTATTTCCATCAGCAGACACTGAAATTGGCCGAATGTTTCCTGTTGTAAAAGCCGTCATTAACAGAATAGGGTTGCACTCTGCCGGCATATCTGGAACCACAACCACCGTTTCTTTTGCTTGAGATGGCATTGAGTCTAATGAGTTTGATGATGGACTAGCTGAACCACGAGATAGTGGAACATTCTGAACAACGGGAACTGGAGGAGGTCCCATAAAATGCATCGGCTGCATTTCTCCCATTGGAGCTGCAGGTATCATCATCGGTTGGTGATGACTGGGAGGGAAGGGACTCTGTTGAAAGTGGGCCTGTGGGGTGGGGTGTGCCATTCTGGGCGTTGGGGCCGTCAAGGGAGGCAACTGCTGCGATGAAGGACCGATCCATGCCCCGTCTGCACTAACGGTAACGATTGTGCTGCCCTCACAAGCTCGAGCTAAGAGTACGTGAGGGGGGTCAGAAAGCGCAGCTTCAAATGCAGAACAAATATCCCTCACTTTGGGAAAGTTCGTAATAATTGCAACTGGAGTGACGAGCTGCAGAGGCGGAGGGGAAGGCACCTCCTGATGCTTGGCTGTAAGCATGTTTCGAAGGTACGTGTCTCGAGCCAAATTTTGAGGAGAAAAGTAAAATTCCACTTGATTTCGAAGGCGGGTATACAGAGCTCCATGATCACCAGAATTGACGGGAGATGTGGATGTGAGAGGGGTGGAGGATTCTGAGTGCTGTTGGTAATGATGAGGCACCCCTTCACCGGGCACATTTGTTACAGGAACTTGAGACATGATGTTGGTATTGAAGCAGTTTATGCCTGTATCTTTTACACGTCCCTCAGGTGCCTCGCCTATCTGTTTCACAGATTACTGCTCGACTGCTGCCAATCAATTCTCAAGAAATAATTGCGGCGCTGTATAGCATGTTGACAGAGATGCGATTGAAGCATATGTCAGACGCAGGAAAGTGCATACTTAAAAATAATTAATAGCAACACAGAGATTGAACTGGAACAAAAATTAAGCATTAAAGAAATCAAGACACGCAAACGTATAGACAACAATCGATTACAAACTATGAAGACAGTTGTTACTTCATCTAGTGCACAACAAAATATTTCCCCAATACTTCTAATTAATAAATGAAGTGTTATAAAAACCCCAATGGTCAAAACGCAAAACGAGACACGTCAGCAGACTGAATTTCAAGTATTCACCAGCAGTAACATCAATAGATTGCAGCAGGGGGGAATCAGCTTGCTTGAGCAGCTGGCTTAGCAAATGATACTTATATGAGGTAACAACACGGATTTGACGAGCTAATTATCTCCACATGTTTGAGCCCAATAAAATCATCTGCCACAAAGGGGAAGAAACCCCCATCGCCCACGATCAAGAACAAATGCAATCGACCACTTCTATTATTCCCAGCATTGAGAATAAATTCCGAAGTCCCACGAATTATGGCGGTGAAACGAGGAGCAGATGAAAATGGCCGTAATCACAAACTTACTCACCTCTTTGCTCGATCCCCTTATGAAACGTCACCTTCACAATGTCTCTACCATGGCAATGCCACCACTCAACGTCCACTTGAACGTGGCGAAATACACCGGCAACAATGCTCTAGAGATCTTGAAGAGGACGACGACGTCGCTTGCGGCTGTTTCTGCGTCTGCGCCGCGTATTTCGATCGAGTCGTTTCAGCGAACAATTGGCCAAAAAAGGGTCATGTATTAATTTGAAATTCTCCATAGGAATTAGTAGAAATGGTCTGTCCTTCGCTTTTGAGGGGGTAGCCCTTGCCCCAATCCTTGATAGGAGAGTAACCAAGCTACATAACGCAACCGCCAAATCAAACCATGTGACAGTAAAAAGATGAGGTTCATTGATCTCCCACTACCAGTGAATGTGCGGTAGGGGTGTGTTTACTTCAAGCCATCATAATCCAGGGACAGAATCAGAGTATTATTGTATCATATCTCCTTATCGTGGAAACCATTGTTTTCAGGCTTTTAGCCGGTCTCGAGCCAC
>JALLPI010000518.1:0-18477 GCA_036939935.1 Cyclotella atomus | reverse complement strand
GACCTCCAAAGTCTTGGTTACCAAAATGCATTGCAGTTCCAGTAGCATTGTGCTCGTCAGTGTTTAGGTTTTGGACATGACTGTTATGGACATTGGCTGTTGGCTGTTGATAATTACCGTTGTTGCTTGGCCCGTAGTTGTTCGGCAGCGTCTGGTGGTTGCCATATGCATTGTTGGGCTGGTAATTGACAGGTGCCTGCTGGTTGCCATATGCATTATTGTGCTGTTGATAGTTGTTGGGAGGTGGTTGCTGCTGCTGGTTGTTGTACGTATTATTGTGCTGTTGATAGTTGTTGGGAGGTGGTTGCTGCTGCTGGTTGTTGTACGTATTATTGTGCTGTTGATAGTTGTTGGGAGGTGGTTGCTGCTGCTGGTTATAATGGTGGTTTGCTTGATGATTATTGGAAGGATGATACTGGTTTTGGTAGGCATTATTTGATTGCATCGGCTGGGACTGGAAATTGCCATTGTGATGGTAATTGTTTGGCGGTGGAGGCTGCGGCTGGTAGCTGTTATTGTTGAACATTTGGTTGGGCTGATGAGGAGGGTGCATCTGGTAGCTGTTATTGTTCAACATTGGGTTTGGATACGAATCTAGCATAGTCTTTAATAAGTAAAATGGTGTGTAAGATAACGAAACAATATGATGATAATATGAACAGCATATACTCACTTGAACTCTCATTGCCGAAGCGTTGAATTGGCCGTTATTGAGCATGCCCATACTACCCATTACTCCCATCATTCCTGCAACCTGATCCCTTCGAGCCTTTTTATGCTCCATCTTCTTTTGTTCTTTCAGTCCTGAAAGCTCGATATCATTTGATTTCTTTTGAGCGTCAAAATGAGCATCAATTAGTTTCTTCTGCACGTAAGCTTCCACAGAGGAGGAAGAGGAGGAGTTTTTTGTGCTGCTGCAACCATCCAGCTTCTCTTGTAGCTTTTGATTAGCTTCAGTCAACTTCTTTGTCGCATCTTTCTCCTTTTTCAGCTCCTTCTTCAGCTCCTTAATTGTTTCCGTAGCCTTATCTAATTCATCTTTTGTGGATTGGTACAACTCCTCCTTCTTCTTCAATGCGTTGTCGTGAGCTTTTTGCTTGCTTTCCAACACTTCACTATGATCTTCATCCTTCTTCTTCAAAGCTTTTTTGTGGCGCTCATCTTTCTTTGCCAATGCTTTGTCGTGTGCCTCGTCCTTATCCTTACACTCCTTCAGTAGCTTTGTCACGTTGCCTCGTAGCTCGGTGCCACTTTTGTTACTCTCAGCAAGGCAGGTGGTAAGCCTAGCATTTTCATCTTCGACCTTGTGCCCATAAGCAACCCACTTGGCCTCATGGCTGACAAACAAAGAGCCCAACGACTTTAGAGCAGTCTCGCGCTTTTCTGACTCTTCCGTGAGTGCCGCCCTACATTTAGCATGCTCATCCTTCTTCTTTCCTTTTGGTTTGTTCATGCATTTAGGTGCAACAATATTACCTAGATTCGCTGAAAGCTTGGCAGGAATATCAATCTCCTTTGGCTGAAATGGCAAACGAGAGGACTTGGAGCAAAATGAAGCTACTGCCTTGGAGTTGTAGTCCTCTATGGCGTCCATATCCAACTCAGACTCACTACTTGACCTTGACGAACCATCATCATCGTCTTCTTCTTCTGACGACTCGTCGTTGTCAAAAGATTCTTGTTGGAGGGATTGACGCTGGGAGGTTTGACGCTGGGGTCCTTGTTGATGGGTTTGAAGGAGGGTACACCTAAGATTTTGCTCGTGATTTTGTTCATCATCACTGCTCTCTTCTGGGTCACTAATCTGGTTGGATTCTTGAGAGAAAGCAGCCTGTTGATCTCGCGGACGGTTCGACCGGGTAAGTGGCTGATCTTGGGCCTCTCCGTCGATATTCATGGCGATAGGACGAGTGAATGATGAATTATGCGGAGGAGGAGGGTGGTTTACGGTGCACGACGCTATGATGCCCCCTTCTTTTCTGAATTTTCGTGTGGCCGGATGGGCGGCTGCTGACCTAGGCGCGCCGGGGCCCTGTTGGGTATACTTGGGGCAAGAGGTTACCGCGATTTGGAGGGGAGACGAGCAGTTTGTGATGAGCTAGAGCGCTGATACCGTCGCGGTGGCCATGGTTGAGGTTTTTTTGGGTGCGAGGGGCTGAGAGATTTTTGGATGAGAAGCCGAGGGAATGAGATTGGAGGCAAAATCGGTCCTCTCGGGGTTCTCTGCAAGGCATAATAATCACGCGAAAGGTCCGGCCGCTCTTAGGTTAGATACCATAGATCAGGCCTCTACAGGCCCATGGCACCTCTCCCAGCAAATACCACACCCAACACCTCACGCACCTTTCTCTTCTCCTCTCTATTGCTCTTCCAAACAACAATGGCAGCATCGTTACCAACCCGCAGCGCCAGGACTGTACTCGCCATATTATTGTGTATCTTTGCATCAGCCAATGCATTTGCACCAAGCAGATTCACCTTGCCATCACGAACACTGCACCCCAACTCACGTCACTCACCCATCTTCAACTCAAATGAAAGCAATGGCATCATCGATCTAACCGACGAAGACGATGAACCTGCCGTTACCATATCATCTTCTACCAGTGAGGCCCCAAATCAAGTTGTGGCGGCGCCCTTTCTCTCTCAGGGAGAATTATCTACCGATCCCAATTTGCTGAATCCAGATTTTAAAGATCCAAAACAAACACGGGTGATTATATATATCATACTTACGCTGGTGCCTATTTTGTTTTTGATCCCTTTGATGATTGGGAGTAGGGATTTGATTCCTTTGGATGCCTTGCCTCCTGTTGAACTGAATTAATTGTTGGTGCTGATGCTAGTAGTGCTAGATTATAGATTAGGCTGTGGTTTTAGGAGGCTTTAGGCAGCTAATATCACGGGTAGAAGTCTATACCAGCAGCTTAAGACATAGCAAATGACATAATAATTTGGCTGTGGCATAGAGTGAGAAAAACAACTGATTGGAGAATTAACAAGGCGGTCGGCAGCTAAAGAAGAACTATGTACTATGTTACAGTTATGAAACAACAAATCCTTTGCAAGTTGCAGCTAACAAAACCAACTCAAAATCACTGGCTAGATTCCATCACCGCAACTAAATTCTGTCTTTCCCACTCTGCAACATCAAATGGTTTCATCCCAACAATCTCAATATAATTGCTCATCTCATTCTCCTTATCCACAACTACTTTGTTCATTGTAACATCAAATCCCTGCCTTGATAAAGCAGCACATATCTCGTTACGATTCGTATTCACAAACTCTTTTGTTTCACCTTCTTTCGGTAATGAGCCAAATTTACACCCGAATACAACCATTCCTCCTGGTTTGAGAACTCGTTTCATTTCTTGAAGATATGTATCTAATGGATGCAGGAAATACACTAAATTGAACCCAAATATTTTGTTGACTGAATTGTCATTTAGGTAGGGCATTGATACACAGTCTTCTGAATGAATTTCTATGTGTGCTGTGTCACTGTTTGCTTGTTCAATGAGTTTGTGCAGTTTCTCTCTGAATGGTTCCGATATTTCTATTAGCACCACACGCTGTGGCATCTTTGACTGTGTTAATGATGACGCCTTGTCCATATCGAACAGGGCTGCTAAACCATCACCATTCCCAGCGCCAATTTCTACAAACGTGTCGGTATGTTTCAATTGAAGTCTGCGGATGGCTTCTCGAATACTGTGTACATTAAACCGTTTCATCAGCGACATGGCGATAGCACCTGTGAAGCTAGACTCTGGAGAGCGCATCTGTGATGAGATTTGTGGCAATAGCCATTTGACAAATGCCCTTTGAATGAAACTCATCGAGAACCTATCTCATCAAGGAGAGATGAAAGGAGAGAGGAGAGCTGCTGCTCTTCCCGCCAAGAATGGTCGGGCCAATCAACTCATTTTTCTCCCATCACCCATCATCCTCAATGATCGGCATCCAAACAGCGAGAATCACATCATTTCAACGATGGATAACACTATGAGAGCGCTTCCATCTATCTCATTAATACTTATAGCTGCTGGGATGATGTCTACCTTATTCAAAACCGCTGCTGCTTTCAACTTGCCTCTAAGATATGGACCTCGAACATCATCTGCTGTTGCACGTCATTTGAGAAATAGCATCGCACAAACCAATCAAGTTTGTGCAGCTCGTTTCATCCAGCTCAATGGCTGTTATTCCATCTGTGAACGGCAGAATAAATGCGCTCTCACTCAATTGTTCAGCACATCAGCAGACATCAATCTATCAACACCTACAGCCTTTAAGAAAGAAAGTTATCCAAATGCACTGCATACAGTTGTGGTCCATCGCAATAAACAATCTTTGGCGTTTCGTGAAGGCACACCGTTAGTATTTACCAAGTCTATTGCTGCAACTTACAGTGAGGTTCTGGATGATTCTGTGGAAGACTTGGATGGTTAGTGATTTTATGTTGAATGGTGCATATCGTACACTTTATTCTGCATTTCACCTTACATCACTGATTTCTATTTCAAGACATCCCTCTTGGAGCATTGGTTGCAGTAGTAGTATCCAAAGATAAACAAAGCGACAAGACTAAACGAGACACAAAGAATTCTGTCAAGTCTCATTCCCATTACACATTCACAGACAATGATGAGTATACAGCTCTCATCAATCAATCGCAACCGATTGGGTACGGCGTTTACAATCCCCATAGTATGTATCGCGTTCGAATGCTGTTACATGAAACAATTCATCCGGGTTTGACTAAGGATATTCGCTCGTTAAGAAAAGAGATGCAACGTGGTGCTGATTTCAGTGAAAATGATGCCCTGAAATCTATTCTAGAAAAGAAAATAACTGATGCAATCCGACTACGCATGGCAATGAACTTGCCGTCATTCGACACAGACACTTATCGACTTATTAACGGTGAAGGTGATGGGTTGTCTGGTTTGGCTGTGGATATCATTGGAGGGAATACAGCCATTGTTATGTCCTCAGCTGCTTGGTGTGAAATTCACAAAGATACCATCTTATATATTCTGAGCAAAAGTCTGGCGTTGCATCCATCATATGAAAATGAAACCGTCGACATCGTTTGGAGGAACACACCTTCTAGGTTAGCCCAGGATGGCTATGAATTAGTACAAGAAATTGAAAGGGAGAGTGAAGATGTATCCGTGATTGCTACTGAGTCATCCATCAAGTATATGACATATCCCTATTCAGATGGGCAGAAGACAGGCTTCTACTGCGATCAGAGAGATAACAGGAGAACGATAGCAAAATATTGTGAGAACAAAAGGGTACTAGATTTGTGCTGTTACTCAGGCGGTTTCTCGTTGAATGCAGTGATACACGGTAACGCGGCATCTGCTGTTGGTGTTGATTCGTCTCAAGATGCCGTTGATTCCTGTACTGAAAATGCCAGGTTGAATGGGTTAGATGAAAACAGCATCTCATTTGTTCGTGATGATATTGCTGCTTTCATGAAGAATGCAATCGATCGTAATGAACAGTACGATGTTGTCATACTGGATCCTCCAAAGCTTGCGCCGTCTATTTCTACTCTGACAAAGGCATCAAGGAAGTATCATTCTTTGAATAGAGATGCAATGAACTTGATTGACAAAACTCGTGGTGGATTACTATTAACTTGCACATGTAGTGCAGCAATGACGCAGTCGAACGGCGGTCAGTTCTTCTTGGGGGTAGTGAATAGAGCTGCTCTTTCTGCTAAGAGACAGGCAACATTGATGGCTGTCAATGGGGCAGCACCATGTCACACTCAGTCTCCTGCATCCTTTCCAGCCGGGAATTATTTAACATGCGCTTTGTTTTTCATTGGGCCAGTAGAGTGACCAGGTCTGGCGAGAACCGATAGAGTAATAATTCTAAATCCCAGCAATGCATGTGTCTATTTGTTAACTATACTATTATGTACGCAAAGACCTCCAATTTCTAGAGATATATTGTCATTGGAGTGTGTCTTTTTCGTTGTGTTTGCAGGCTTGAGTGGCTTCCTTGCGATTGATGAAACCTGACCTCTACTTTTTCTCACTTGATGTTGAATGTGCCTGCCAGTTAACTGTACGTCTGGCTTTGCGCTCATATCATTTGCTCTAACCTGCGTTGCAACTGCATTGCTGCCTTTAATCAATAGTGCCTCCTCAATGCTCGGTTTCTTCAGATTCTCACTGGGTTTAGGTTTCGACTCACACTCTTGTTTTGTTACTGCTGATTTTGTCTTTGGCTCTCGTTGTAGAGCAGGAAATAAAAGTGATGGCTGATCACTAGAAAAATTGCCTTCACCTCTTGGGCAAAATGGACATGTGATCTTACTTGCAGCGATCCCTTCACTTCCTGAATCTGACAATGCTGAAAGAATGACGCTTACCGCACAAGATTTGTGTATCACATGTCCACAAGGAAACTGCTTAGCGCTCCTGTCGATTGAAAGGGCCACTGTACAGTAGGCACACTGCTCCAGGCAACTCGGCACATCTGGCAATGCATTCGTGAGATGCTCGTAGAGAGGTACAGTTTGTTGTGTTGAATTCAACGACAGAAGTATACCGTAATCTGAAGGTTGGAGGTCTCTGTGCTGTAGAGAAATCAATTCATCTGACATGGTTCGATTCGCGTTACTAGCAGGAGGTACAATAACAGACCACTCAGCAGGATATTGCGTCACTTTTGCTGACAACCATGAATGTGATGTATCGTGAGAATTGTTCAATGACCCACTGTTGAAGCAACGAAGACATGTATTCAAGCCTGCACAAACAATGCATCGTGCAAACTGGTTATGGATTGTGACTCGACAGTGATTGCACCGCTTTGAAAGCAAGAGAAATGTCGTGTGATGCAATTATTCAGTAGTATTTCCATTATGGTGCTTGACTCACCAATGCTGGCATTACTCTTGAAATGGCCTCTTTTTTGTTGCCTTCAGCAATCTCGTGAGATACTGCCTTGATTTGAGCCCTGCACAAGGGGCATCTGGCATCTTTTCGTTCGGATCTGGAATGAGCTGTAAGGATTTGACGCAGCTCAAGTGAAAGTTGGAGCCGCAGCCAAGGTTGCAATAGCACAGGAGATTGTCCAAGAGTTCAATGTCTGATATCTCCTCTTGGCAAATCACGCAGACCTCATTTTCGTCTAGTGTTTTGCGTGTTGCTAACTGTAGTGACACCTCATCTTCAGTATGATTCAAGCTTGTATTCGCCACGGCAGCTCCTCGTTTGAGAAACTCGTGCTTAACAATAGCATCCATTCTTCCTGGCGAACCTGAATTTAAGATCAAATTGATGTCTTCTTCATACAACTGTGTCTTCCAAGCAAGTGGATTTGATGGATCGAGCCTGAGAATCTTCAGGAGCACAAAGTTGATGTGGATACAATTCTTTTCAGTTCCTCCTCCGCAACCACATCGATGGTTGGGACTGCCAATCCACACTTTAAATACGCCATCAGATGAATTGCCAGAGCTACCAGACTTGAGCACAAAAAGAAGCGGACCAAGATGGCTGAGGAGGTAGAACTTCTTCCTTTCCAACTCGCTCACGTCATTGCTCCAATTCTCAGGCGCTTTGAATCGCCTACGAACTGACCGGTTCTTCATGGAAGAATACGTTTAAATGCGGCAGGTACTGCCTGGCCAGCGTCAGATTCTGGTCGGTAGAGCTAGCTCTCACTTATTTTCATTTTCATTTTATAGCCTCTCTCTTGATTTTTATTTATAATTTCCAAAGAAGATGACTATTATTCTTAAGCAGGTGATTACCATTTTCATTTGTCGGTTAATAATGAAGATAGAGGCTTGAGCTGCATCTCCAAGTATGTTCTTCTCGCATGCAAATTCAAATGTTAGTAGAGAGCCTATGCTAACTAACCACTATCAAACGCCGAGTGGTCGCTTTCGGAGAGGTGGCAGGTCCAGTCAAAAGAATGAGAATACTGACAGGCTTAAGGATCAGAGTCAAGCAAGAGAAGTAGACATTGGAAGGCTCTGCTACGTATTTCTCCTGTTCGTCCAAGGAGTATTGTGTGGGCTGTGCATACAAACATTGCATTCAATCGTAATTGGAGATTCCATCACCAGTTGGGACTCGAGCAGGTTCTATTTCATTGGTATAAACCTCGCGCTAACTGGCTCTCTTTGTATGATTGACAAACGAAAAGATTCTGTTGGACCAAAACATTTGGATGCGTCATGTGTTTTGGTAGCTGTCTACTTTGTGGCTTTGATTTTGTCGCTTTCTAGCTCTGTAATAAAGGCTCGTGCATTCGATGATTCTTCATACCTGAAAACTGAAGGCTTGGAGACAGCAAGGTCAATTTTTGGCATTGCTGGGTGGCTGGTGTCCTCGTTTCAAATCTATCAAATGGTGAGAGATGGGGTGAATCTGAAAGATTAGATGGTTGCTGGTGGTGGGCGCTGACAGCAGTCGAGATCATAGTAATACAGTTGTTTACATTTACCTATTCATCTGTCTCTAATAAATCCCAGCATCCAGAGCTGGTATCAAATGGATTATCGCATATACATTGAGGCACCTCTTTACAGTAATCGCATACACCTTTGCCAGAGCAATCACTTGGACATATCAAGTGAGGGCATACTGCAGCAATTCGAGGGCATATAACTGAGTAATAGTAATCTTTGCCCAAATCAACTATTTCTCCGGCATACCTGCACGGGAACAACTTGCCCTCGACAACAAAGCTCAGTGAATTGTCGTGTGAGTTGCAAACTGTTTCGAGACAGATCGGGGCATCAGCAGTCGTTTCATAACACCTGCTGCTTTCGTCAAAGTATTCCTCTTGAAATTGGGACGATATTCTTGTGCCAGATGAGCATGATGACAAGTGCTTTGAGCGCATTGGGCAGTAATCTACATCCTTATAAACGGATCCAAATTCAGGATTTTCTGGGTGGAAATACTGAAACTGTGCGGGTGCTTCGGCGTTTCTATGCAGGTCGCAGCCAGCTTTGTTTCGATGGCTGAAGTCGCAGCCTGTTCGGCTTTCGTCCAGTGAATCGCAGAAATATCCAGCTGAGTAGTCGGGAACTTTTCCTTTTGCAATGCAGCTCCCGTAAACGAATCCACATCCAGCCGATCTTCCAAAAACTTTAGGTGTGGCGGTGGTGAAGTTGGCCTTGTACCATGACGAATCTTGCAATATTGCCATGGATAATGGAGATACCGAAAATGCCGAGTCAATGTTTGGTGAAAGGGTTGTCATATCTTCGTCAAAGTGATACCGAGGATGTAAGCTTGAGAAGGCACACGCATTGTTGTTGTCCATGGTTGGTTTGCTCAGTATCGCGCCAGTCATGCTTTGGCAATCAAAATGGTTGCGCACTACTTGTCGAACTGTAGGTGTAGATATCTCATAATATGGTTTGCCATCCGATGACGTTTGCTCCTGCACAACATTGGATAGATGTACTTCTGTTTCTCCACTGCCGTCACATGTTATGTTTACAAGCCTTCCACCCCAATATTTCTCAGTATCTGGGTTGCGAAAGTACTGAAATAGACTTGGACTTAGCCCGAGGAATTTTCCTGTAAGCGATTTAGTTATTGCAATGTGACGCAGCATTTCACTTTCATCGACTACGTCATTGTGCAGTCCCATGTTTTCCAAACAGATCGAAAGGGTTCCGATCAGCGGTCTCATATCTTGATCAAAGTGGCAAACATTTATCGATGGCTTGTTATCAACTGTGCACATTGACTGGTTGCGCAATGCAGCATATATCAATGCATCGGCGCCTGATACACCCTCAGCGAGATGGTGTTTAGGAATAGAATAGTCGCCACAAGTTTTTGCCATTGGAACGATGTTTTGTTGTGACTGATAAGTTGATAGAGCCTCTCCCCATATTTTTGCGACTGCTGGAAAGATATCATCGATGTAAGCATTGATTTTGGCTTGATTCTGAGAAGATTGCTTCGTATCGACAAAATTGTGTGTTATCTCATGCAGCATTTCTGACAAGGACGTGGTATCAAAAACCAATCGTAGAGGCCGGTATTCATACCCACGCATCACAATAACACGCTTCTCCTTTCTGTCTTCCATGGATGGTAGTTCAAGCGCATAGCTGTTTGAACGTTGTTTGCTTTCCAAGTGGGCAAGCTGGTGTTCTGTGTGAAGAGCCCTACCAGGTTGCAGACCTTTGGTAAATTTGGCCGTCCATAAGATGTCGACTTTTTCTTCTCTGGTTGAAACAAAGTCATCAGCAGTGTGGTCGAATTGACGGGGAACAACACTTGGCCCCCATGTTGGACACATTTTGGTGGGTTCAGCTGGAGACTCAACAATAGCTATATCATCGTCATCGTCGGTGGTTGTACCTGTTTCTTCCACAGACAAAATCCTATTCGCACCAGAAAACGGACCTGAGTCGGATCCTATTGTGAGAACTTGGGATTTGGGTACTCGATCCGTCAACGGAGGTTCTGCTTCTACTGCAACAACCGTATCCTCATATCCATCACCCGGCTCGTGATCTTCTGACAGTGCCAACAAAAACCTATTGCCCAATGATTCTGCATCTACATCAGTTTGTGTGGCTGACGTATCGATTGTTTCGTGCTCACGGGATTTGAACAATGAAAAGAGAAGGGGAGAAGATTCAGTAGATGTGCCGTCCGTCGCTGCTGCCACCACCGGTTGGTCACTTGTAGGTGATTCGGTCTCCTTCAACAAATCGTTGATGGAGACTGATGGACTCATTGTTGGAGCCTCTGTTGTTGAGCAAATGGGTTCTCCAATATCATCAATCAGCTCAGGTGGGTGGCAGGACTCAAATAGTGGTCTGGTGTAATATATAAAAGAGAAACGTTTGAGAGGCAAGAAATGGTACATAAGAGTTATAATTTATCGAGAAAGCTTACCTCCATTCGCAACCAAGTCCTGATCCTACACAGTCTTCTTCTGTATCGAATCTGTCACAGCTGCATTCAGTTTGATTGCTGAGCATTGTCATCCCCATTCGCCTGACTAGCTCATCTTCTGACATACCATCTAGCTTCTCTTCTTTTCGATAAACCTTGACAAAGGGAGCACGAGCCCCGTACAACGATCTATCGGTCATTTTGTACATATCTGCTTTGCCCTCTCTGGTCAAGTATGCAAAGTAGTCTGTGGCACCAGGACCCTTTGGGCCAATGATCTTATCTCCTCTGAGCTTAAACCGCAGCGGCTGGTGTTTGGCGTAGAGATCTTCCCCGTTGTCTCCGTTTCGCTCTCTCCATTCTTCACAGAAGGCATTTCTCTCTTTTGTATTGTACAACATGTCCATATCAAGAACAACCTGCTTGTGCTTTGGGTTCCATCGTTGAGCAAGATTAATGATCTCTTTGCAGTAAGGGTATTTGAGACAAAATGGATAGGTGGCCGGGGTGAAAGGCACTACTGGGACGAATTTTCCTGGGGTGAACATTAGATCAACGTGCCTCGAGACTAAATGATATGAATTGGTGATCATGAACCACTCAGTCTCCACCTCGGCGGCACAAAGATCTAGAAAGTCGGGAGCATCTCGAAATTGCAGCTTCACGGGCACCCTAGTGTACTTGGTATAATCATGATCATTAGAAATAGACGGAGGAATCATGATGATCACTTGATCGAACGGGTGATCTCTTGTATCCAGAGTTTTGATTAGATTCAATGATCTATCAAAGAACCATTCTGAAACAACCAGGGTCACTCTTATGCGGGCAGGATCCCATGGACTATAAAGCTTCGCGCCACTGTGTTAAGGATTCCAGGTGGATGAGAAATGACTAGGCTTGTTGAAAGCAGTGTCATAAACAAGAGTCCAACTCACTGGATTACATACTCAGGCCCCAAATGACGAGGAATAAGATTTGTAGCTGCATAGTTGTGAATTGCCTTCGTGAATTTGTATGGTATCTCATCTTCCCACCGCCTAGCCCATTTGGTGAACATTGCTGTGTTATCAGAAAGGGTAACGTTTTCCCCCTCCTCATTCAACATGATTTTTGTAGCCAGCTTTGGCACAATACCCAGCGTTCCTAAGTTGTGTAAAAGTTAGTACATTGTTTACAGCATTCTATCTAAACTGTAAACAGGCACGTACCTTCGACCCACATCTGAGACATGCGATAATCATAAGGAATGGAGTTGTATGGACAGGGTGCTTCAACTTCGAGTTGACTTACGAGGCGCTCCAGCAGTGGATGAGACGTGTTGTAGATTCCGTTACCGTTTGTGTGGTGCAACAGTGAGATCGGGATACTCTCATAAAACGCATCCCTGATGACATAGAATGTTTGTCAAGCATGAAAAAGTTAAATGCCACTAATCGACTTTTTGCATAGATGGCACTTAGGTAGCTTACCATTTGTCGCCGTCATATTGTCTGCATAAGCATGATAAAAAAGGCGGTGCAATGAGAGGTTAACAAGAATTGCAGTTTCAATATAAAGATAGAGGTGAAAACTCACGCTCCGAGAACAGCAAACGGCTTGTAAGCATTAATCTCTCCCAACAGGACATCCAACCAATAATTCTTGACTGGAACGCTATCGCCCTCCATCAAATAGAATCCATCATAATCTCCCCATTCTCCAGACTGAATGATACGGAACGCTGCTTCAAACTGTCTGTTTGGGCCATTCACCCAATTGTATAGTTCCTCTTGAGCTGATGGAATGTACAAGTCGAGCTCTGGTGGGATATTAGCCTCGATGGCATATATGTTGTCAAAACACCTGCTCCATCCTACAAAAGAAGGGACATAGATAAGCGTGAGATGTGTAACAGCAGCGGTGTGTACATCAATAACATATGGAAGATAGATACTATACACACCTCCAGGGCTGAAAAACTCATTCATAATCTCATCCACAGCACGCATAGCCACGGGACTATCCGCAAAAGTCTGCGAATAAAACAAAAACAGATCCGCCGACGTAGTCCTCAATCCATCTGCCGTCACATCATCAAAATAATCCTTCACCCTCGCCTTGCGTTTACACCGTTTGAACAAACCAGACGACATCCCTCGAAACCACGACACCGTACTATTACTACTATAAAATGCCTCACAATCCCAATTCTCTTCCTCGACCTTATTCAATTTTCGCCCGGTACCATTGGTGCTCATATCAAATAATACCCATTCATCCACATCCTCTTCTTCGACATAATCACCCAAATCTTGCTCGGCGGCACGACACGGTACCAAACTGTTCCAGCAGGTAAACGTGCTCGGGAGACCTTCGGCATCAAATTCACAAAAGGGACGAACGATGGCCAATCGGGAGACGATGCCACGTTCTCTGTCCGATGGTCGATCTCTCTTGGGATCCACCTGGATCTTTTGCGTCTCCGTCAAAGTCTTTGTGGAATTGGTGGCAATATAATAAGTAGAAGTGACGTAGGGATGCTCGAATACAAAGGAGGGTTTGTTCAACATTCCAGCCCATTCACTCCCCTCTTTGAAGAAGAGCATTCGAGGCTGTATATACTGTCTGTGGAGCTGTTTGGCGGGTATAGCTAATACAATTGTGAGTGATATGCGGATGAATCGTAAGAGAGTCTGTCTCCATTTGTTGGGAGATTTGCTGTCGGTGTCTTCGGTCTCGACGGAACCAAAGACTTGTTTGATATCGTCTACGAGTCCGGATGGATCGATTTCTGGCCTGCGGCTACTGCCGGCGAGGGTGAATCGATCATCGTGAAGTGCCGTGAAGGTGGCTTGTTTTTGAGTTCGTTTGTTCGTGCTTCGTTTGTCATCTTCGTTGAGGTATTTTTGGATGATGCCGGTGTAGGGCGTTGATGACACGTTCTTGGCTACATATTTCACGTTGACCATATTGATTTGTATTGTCTTGGCTATTGGTAACTATTGCGTGGTAAAGAGATGAAATCGAGATTCAGATGACAGAATTACATGCTGATCGTAATGAAAGTAAGTGCATGAGTTCATGCTGATTATTCCGCTTATATTCCTACCAAGTTTGATCGAGAGAATAAATCTCACCTTTAGGTCTAATCGCGAGAATTTAGACTACTGTGAGGTGTCGTTAGGAGGTTGCGGCGGCCGCCATGGTTGAGGTTGAGGCGGCTCGAAATCGGGTGAGGTGAATGGGGCGTCGGGCAAACTCCAGATCTCGGAGATGATGAGTTGCTCCGAAAGTCACAGTCATTTCCACAAGGTCATTAGAAAAAGGGCGGGAAAAGTGTCATCTCTCCATTTCTTCTCCTTCTCGCCTTTCTCCTTTTCTCCACTTTTTCAACGAGGGGTCGAGCCATCCATTCAATTAGATTGATTGGACTGCAGCTCCCTCTCTCACCCCATTCTATTTGATCAATCGATGGGATCCATCGCATCGAAAGTAGACCCGCGAATTCAGGTATCGGTAGCGGCGTCAAGAGAGGAGTTGAAGCTGGCAGAGCAGTGTCATCATCGTCGGCCATCATCGTCGGTGGATTTGAAATCGAGGGATCGTTTGAACGAAGGGGGGTTGAGTGAGGATTCCAAGACGAGGTGAGAAGAGTTGTTTGTGTTGATTTTGCTGTGTTGATCATCTTCGTCTGGCTGCACTCCTCGATCCTCGATGTCGATTCTAATTGAAATCCATCGGCTGATCGGCAACGTCCAATCATTGCAATTCAAATCAGACCTCGATTAGTTTCGTTGTCACATTCAGTCTAACATTCGTTTACTGCCGTACACTATTTGCAATGCAGTCAAAAGTCAAATACAGGCAGACGAGGTACTAAACCCAAGCCATCTGCAAATATTGTTCCAAGAGAAAAGAGGCAACCGCTTTCCTTCATCAAGAAATCCAGCATCAACAGCAATTCAAACCGCCGTCCATCCAAGCAGCGTAGAAATAAAATGAGCTCTGGCTACACAAACAAAGAGAACATCAACAACTTTGCCACCCAGGCACCGTCTTCTGCAGATGGAAAACAGCTACTACATTCTACTGCTCAACAGCATTCTACCTCTCAGCGGATTCAAAACAAGCTACGTCCTGTCAAGAAGGGTACCAAAACGAGTGATGAAACGTACGATCGTCCAGCCGAGAGAGCAAATGTAGAATCGACCGAGCGTAAAAAGGTACCAGTGGATCCACCTGGACACTTTGGGGCCATGCCATTGATGCCCGATGCCTACAACATGTACCAAGGTAACCCTCCTTCCTTCGCCAGCTGGGCCTTCCAACCGGCTCCTAAGGTAGGACCATCCGTCCACGGTTGGGGTATGCCTCCATTCCTTGCACCTCTGGCAGATGCTGTTAGACATCCTTTTGCAAACTTTGCCGCACATCATCACAACGGTGCTCAGTACTATGGCCAGCCGCATCCTCAGCCTCCCACCCAACACTATGAGTCGATGGAGGAAGAAGATGCCGATAGCTTCGGTCCCATTTCTGAAAATGCCACTGCAGAGTTGAATGATGACGATGACGACATGTCTGACTCTGATTCTGTCGACCTACCATCCACATTTGCACCGGATTATGTGGTTGAAAGAATCCGATCAAGACGTCTGATTGAAAGTCTCGTCGAGCCCAAGTCGCCGCCCGATGCCAAAACGGTCACTCAGAACAGAGCCATTACTCGCTCGGTTGCCAAGGCAATGAAGAAGAATGCCACCGAGGCTGCTGCTGTCGCCCATCAAGCTGCTTCTCCCGTCTCGAAAGCAGAGGCCGGTATCGAATACGATGCGGACTCTACAGAGCCAGAAGTCATGACTGTCCTGGGCAAGAAAGTCACCATGATCGATCCAGTACGAAAGGTCTTTATCATTGACTTGCTCTCTCCTGAGCAGTGCGATCACATTCGCATGATGGCTGATAATCATACAAGGCGGGTTTATGAGGAGTCTGGCCCCAGTGCTCCAGTCTGGCGTACGTGTGTTGTGTTTTCTATTGTACTGTTTTTGGATTTTGCATCTCACATATATTCTCCACTTATCATAGGCACCCTTTACACCTATACCAAGATGGATTTACCAGTTTGCGAAATCCCCAAAATGCGAGAGAAGTACACTGAATCCATCCTGTTGAATGTCAAACGTATTGTTGGCGAGATCTTCGGAAAGAAGAAGGAGGCACTTGCACTACGTCCTCGCTCGTGGAAGGAGCCACACATGCTCTTGTATCAAGCTGTGGATGGAAAACCACATCACACCGGCATTGAGATGCACTATGATGGTTGTGATATAACTTGGCAGGCAATGCTGACTCGTAATGACGAGTATGAAGGCGGAGGTACTTACTTTAGATGCTTGAGGAAGACTATATTGCTACGTCAAGGGCAAGTTCTAGTCCATCCCGGTGCGTTCCTAGGATTTGGCATTCTTTGTTATGCACCTTTAATTTACCATACTCACTGTTTTTTTCTCTCTACACTAACTGTATTGCAGGCGAGTTGTATCATAAAGGGCTTGATATTACTTACGGCATTCGATGCCTCTTGGTCTGCTTCACAGATGGATTCTCGCCCAAGATTCTCGACGATTCCAAGGCTGAAAACGACAACATTGAATATGAGAAAAACACTGTTTTGTATGGTGGTGACTGAGAACCCAGACGTAGTTTATGAATATTAGATAGTATTACTATTTACATGAATGTCCTGTGATTCCAAGGCTGAAAATGACAATGAAATTTACGAGAAGAATACTGTCTGAGGATCCTGGCGTAGTTTTGCATTCTTGTTATGTGGTTTTTGAAGTGAAACAAACGTTTTCATTGGATGAAACGTTTGAGCTCTGAGCTCTCTTCAAGTTCATACTTCTGAATGTGTAGGATGAAACTGCAGCGACCCCTTTGAAGATGTACCAATTTGTCAATTAATAATAATATAATTGAAATTTTATAGTACGTTACTTTGGTCCGCGAGGACTCCATCATACAGGAATGTTCTCCTTTTGAGGGACAGAAATCGCACTCACCCACTCTTCAGCGAGGTAAAATAATTTGTCAATTATGATTTTGCTAAGTGAAAGTATTGAGTGCTACATGAGAGTTTATGATAACTATTTTCATGTACATCATTTAAGTGAGTTGTCAGTTTTGGCGGTGTACTTGCAAATTTGACGAATCAGATCCAGAAGTGCTAGATACACCCGCCCCTTGCACTCACAATTCCCCCGCAAGACCTCTGGTCTCGTCACCTGAAACAATCCAATCATGTTAGACAAACACTACGATAATGAATGATTTGCGGCTTATATTATGAGAACAATATTCAGTGTTAAGTACTGATTTACTGTTCACAAAACAATCGATTTTACAACGTAATTCTACACACATTACATTCCTCCCCATACTCCTCCCAACTCCAGGAAAAACCCATGGCCCGAAGATAGATTTAAGCAATCTCAACGGCGGCATCAGGAGTCTCATCACCACAAATCTTGGGAATACCACAAGTGTAAACACCTTTAACCTTATCAGAACACTCTTCGGCACAATCCGCACAATCGGCAGTTCCAGCCTCAAGCCAAGCTTCAATCTGAGCAGCGCACTCTTGCTCCTCCTCCCCCTCTTGGGTCGCCATAAGTTTCTGCCAAGCGCAGTTGGTGCAGCTCATGAGAGTTGCATCGTCTTCGTTGTAGCACTGCCTCATGGCTTGCACTTCGGTGGGGCATCCCTCGACGAGGGACATGATGATTTGACCTTCGGTATCGTCTACGGGCTGGAGTTCCGCGGGGACGTCTTCGGGGTCGTAGGTGGGGACGTCGGCGTCGGCGGGGTCCACGTCGGGGACAGAGGGGGTTTCGGGCTCGTTGGATGCATCGGTGGTGCTGTCTTGGCCGAGGCGGGCGGCGTTGGCAGCGTTGATGAGAGCAAAGAACAGAGTCAGCTTCATGGTTGTTGTTCTGTTGTTTGTTGTTTTGTATTGTGGTGTGTGAAGATTTTGCCTTGGTTGCGTTGCTTTTGCGTCGCGTGGAAAGTTGAGGCAAGTGAAAGGGGGCACTGTTGCCCCCGGCGCGGCAGAAAATGGGTCTTTTCATAATGATCGTTAATCAAATAATATCAATGCGGCCTTTCACCCACCATGTAAAATGTAATCTGCAAGGCTGACCAGAAATGGAAAGCCACTAACCCCTCTCGCTGCTTCAATGGCTCGTACCTCTCACATTATCTCCCAAGTACGGGCGGATCAGAGGGTGAATCAAAAACTGGGGCTGGCGAGTGTCACCCACTTGGCAAATCGTATAAATAACTCTCTAACCAAACTCACTTATTGCAGAAACTCCGCGCCGATCTGACCGATGCAGACTTTGAGATGATTCTTCGGTGGTTTTATGGAGGATCCATACTTGAGGCATGAGGACAATTTCGATTGCCTTCTTAGTATGAGTACAGAAGACTTCATTCACAATGGGCCTTCTGGTGTTAGAGGGCTCGAACCACTCCGAGACCAATGACGTAAGAACCAAAAGAATTGATTAGACGATGTGACAGA